>PVJI01012173.1:0-52779 GCA_004026765.1 Micronycteris hirsuta | reverse complement strand
AACAAAAGAAAAAAGCAAGCAAAACATAACCAGAGACATTGAAATTAAGAACAATCGAATAATAGCTAGGGGGGAGGGGGGAGGGGACAATGGGGAGAAGGGTCTTCAGGAACCACTGTAGAGGACACATGGACAGAACCAAGGGTGGAGAGGGAGGCAGGGAAGGGAGTTGGGATTGGAGGGGGAGGGGAGGGGAGAATTTGCAGACAACTGTAATTGAATAACAATAAAGTAAAAAAAGCAATAAAAAAAACTTTTGGTATATTTACACAGTGGAATACTATGCAGCAGAGAGAAAGAACTCTTACCCTTCACGACAGTATGGATGGAACTGGAGAGCACTATGCTAAGTGAAATAAGCCATATGGTAAAAGACAAATACCATATGATCTCACCTATAAGTGGAATCTAATCAATGAAATAAAGAAATTAGCAAATCAGAACCAGAGACTTGGCAATAAAGAACAAACTGACAGTGACCAGAGGGGAGGGCGTAATAGAGGAAGGAGGAAAAGAGACAAGTAAAGGAACGTGAATAGAGGACTCATGGGCACAATACGGGGGGATTGACTGTGGGAGTGGGAGGAGACAGGGTAGGTGTGAGCAATGGGGAAAAAGCTGGACAACTGTAACTACAACAATTAAAAAAAAGAAATATATTCTTTAAAGCCAAAATTAAAAATATATATATTAGTAAAAAAAAAAAGAAAGAAATGCAAACTAAAATTTTCCAGAGAAAAATAGGCCAAAATGGCTTTCCTTCAATTTCTACCAATCATTTAACAAAGAAGTGATTACCATCTAACAAAACCTCTTCTGAAATCATTTTATGACCTAGCATAACCTTGAGACCAAACCTGATATGGTCTATAGGAGCAAATAAAATCACAGGCCATTCTGATTCAAGGTCATGAATGAACAAGTCCTAAAAAAATGTTCATAAATTATCTCCAACAATATATGAACACCCTAATATATCATGACCTAGTTGGGTCCATCCCAGAAATGCAATTCTGGTAAAAACTTAAAAAATGTAATTTAACCCATTAACATTTTATTGTTTTTAATTTGATAGAATTTTTCCTTTTCTATATATGATTTCTCATTGTTGTTCAATTACCATTGCCTCATTCTCTCCACCATTACTCTCTCCTGCCCTACCCATCCACCCCCTCCCACATTCAATCCTCCTTTCATCCTCTCACCCCATTGTCTTTGTCCATGGGTTCTTTATACATGTTCCTTGATGACTCATCCCCTTCTTTCTCCCATCATGCCCCTCTGCCTCCCCTATGGTTACTGTCAGTTTGTTCTTTATTTCCATTTCTCTGGTTCTATTTTGCTCACTTGTTTGTTTTGTTGATTAGGTTCCACTTATAGGTGAGATCATATGGTATTTGTCTTTCACCGCCTGGCTTATTTCACTACCATAGTGCTCTCCAAGTGCATTCATACTGTTGCAAAGGGTAGGAGTTGCTTCTTCCTTTCTGCTGGATAGTAGTCCATTGCATAAATGTACCAGAGTTTTTTGATCCACTCATTTACCGATGGGAACTTAGGCTGTTTCCAGCACTTGTCTACTATAAATAAGGCTGCTATGAATACTGGGGTGCATAGGGTCTTTTGAATTGATGTTTCAGTATTCTTAGGGTATAATCCCAGCAGTGGAATTGCCTGGTCAAAAGGCAGTTCCATTTTTAGTTTTGTGAAGAAATTCCATACAGTTTTCCAGAGTGGCTGCACCATCTACATTCCTACCAACAGTGTACTAGGGTTCCCTTTACTCCACAACCTCTCCAGTACTTGTTCAAAAAAATCTACTTTTTGTTGATTTGTTTATATAGCCATTCTGATCAGTTTGAAGTGGTATCTCATTACCTCATTAATATTTTAGAGAAGAGCAATATTCTGAATATGCAATCATAGGAAAAAAGCATTTGATAAAATATGATATTCATTGTTTCTGAAAAAATAGCAATCAATGACTATAAAAGAACTTTCTTAATATGATATAATGTATCTACAACAATACTGAAAACATGATACTGTCTATAATATATTAAAATAATTTTCTTTGACATTGGGAATATAATACATGGCTGTGCTCATCACTACTATTCAACATTATAGTGGAAGTCCTGATCAGTTCAATACATTAAGAATAAAAAAGAGGACTTCCAGCCAAGATGGAGGCATAGGTAGACACACACTATGCCTCCTCACACAACCAAAAGAGGAAAAACAATTTAAAAAACAAAACAGCCAGATATGACAGAAAATCAAACTGAATGGAAGTCTGACAACCAAGGAGTAAAAGAAGACACATTCATCCAGATGGGTAAGCGGGGTGGTGCTGGGCAGAGAGCGTGCAGTGAGACCGCGGTTTGTGGAGCCATACCGGCAACACTCCAGCTGACCAGAGAGACCCGCAGCAGGTGTGCCTGGCCAAAATGCAGCTGGTGCACTCAGCGAAACCCACGACTGGCTGACCCAGACCCAGTGGGGCTGAGACTGGTGGACTCGGCGTCCCTCATTCGCGCGCAGATAAACTGGGAGAAAAAGCTGGGGAGAAGAGCAGACTACGCAAGCCACCATCACAGGGAAATAAAGCCTCAAACCACCGATTGAAAACACCTGTGGGGGTTGAGGTGGCTGCAGGAGGAACTCCTGGACTCACAGGAGAGTTCATTGGAGAGACCCACAGGGACTTGGAACTATGCAAGCCCAGCCACCCACCGAGAAGCCAGCAAAGAAGGGCCCAACTAGCTTGTGAGTAGCAGGGGAAGTGTGGAGAGTGGAGCAAGTGCCATTGTTCTCTCAGGCCCCGCCCCCACAGGCAGCATCACAACACAGCCATGTGGGTTACCCCTCCTTGGTGAACACCAAGGCTCTGCCTATTAAAGTAACAGGAGTGCTGAGAAAAAAAAAATGGCCCAAATGAAAGAATAGGTAAAAGCTCCAGAAAACATACAACTAAGTGACAGAGATACCAATAAGCAGATGCACAGTTCAAAACACTGATAATCAGGATGCTCACAGAATTGGATGAAAGTTGGTCGCAATTAGTTGAACAAATGAAGGATACGCTAAAGGAAATGAGGGGAAATGTGCAGGGAACCAATAGGGATGAGAAGGAAACTGGGACTCAAATCAATGGAGTGGACCACAAGAAAGACAAAAACATCCAACCAGAAAAGAATGAAGAAACAAGAATTCAAAAACATGAGGAGAGGCTTAGGAACCTCCAGGACATCCTTAAACGTCCCAACTTCCAAGTTATAGGGGTGCCAGAAGGAGAAGAGGAAGACCAAGGGACTGAAAACTTACTTGAACAAATAATGAAGGAGAACTTCCCCAAGCTGGTGAAGGAAATAGACTTCCGGGAAGTCCAGGAAGCTCAGAGAGTCCTAAAGAAGTGGGACCCAAAGAGGAACACACCAAGGCACATCATAATTACATTACCCAATGTTAAAAATAAGGAGAGAATCTTAGAAGCAGCAAGAGAAAAGCAGACAGTTACCTACAAAGTCATTCCCATTAGACTGTCAGCTGATTTCTCAAAATAGACCTTTCAGGCAAGAAGGGGCTGGTGAGAAATATACCAAGTCATGAAAGGCAAGGACCTACATCCAAGAATACTCTATCCAATTAAACTTTAATTTAGAATGGAAGGGCAGATAAAGTGCTTCTCAGATAAGGTCAAGTTCAAGGAGTTCATCATCACCCAGTGTTTATTAAATGAAATATTAAAGGGATTTATATAAGACATGGAATGATATTAATAGCGGAGTGGGAGAGGGAGAGAGGGGGGAAAGGTACAGAGAATAGGTAGCATAAATGGTAGGTAGAAAACAGACAGGGGGAGGTTAAGAATAGTATAGGAAATGTAGAAACCAAAGAACTTATGTGTATGACCCATGGATAAAAACTAAAAGGCAGGGAATGGGGGGGTGTAGGGTGGAGGGGAATAAGGGGGGGAAATGGGACAACTGTAATAGCATAATCAATGAAATATATTTAAAAAGAAGCAGAAGCAAACAAGAAGAATCTCAGAAATAGTAGGAATACAAAGAAACAGACCCCAATCAAAAGGAAAGGAGGAATCCCCAGAAACAGAGCTAACTGAAATAGGGGCAAGTAAAATCTCAGACACTGAGTTCAAAACAATTGTTGTAAGGAAGCTCAATGAGCTCAATGAGGATTACAAAAACCTAGAGGGAAACTGAAGGAACTTACTGTGAAATACATCAGCATGAAAAAGGACATAGAAACTTATCAATAAGAGCCAGGAGGAAATGAAGAATACAATTTCTGAATTGAAGAACACAGTAGAAGGAATCAAATGCAGGCTAGATGAGGCAGACGATTGAATCAACAGAAGATCAACTCTTATCCTACCTTGTCCTTGGAGGACAAGGTAGGATAAGATTCCCAGACAGAACATCAAAATGAAAAAAGACTCAAAAAGAAGGAGAGGGTTTAAGGGAGCAGTGGGACAGCATAAAACATAATAATATCTGTATCATGGGAATATCAGAAATAGAAGAAGAGAAGCAAGGGATAGAAAACTTATTTGAAAAAGCAATGATGGAAAACATCACTAATTTGATTAGAGAAAAAGTCACACAAGTCCAGAAAGCACAGAGGACCCCAATCAAAATGAAGCCAAAGGGACCCACTCCAGGATAAATAATTAAAATGGCAAAATTCAAAGAAAAAGAGAGAATCTTAAAGGCAACAAGGGAGAAACAGAAAGTAACATACAAGGCAGCCCCAGTAAGACTAGCAGGTGACTTCTCAAAGAAATATTACAAGACAGAAAGAATGGCAATAAATGTTCCATGTAATGAAAATGAAAGGCCTGCAACCAAGACTACTCTATCCAGCAAGGCTATCAATTAAAATGGAAGGAAAAATAAGGAGCATTTTGGACAAAAGAAGGCTAACAGAATACATCTCCACTAAACCAGCACTGCAAGATATGCTAAAGGAACTGCTTTAAGAAGAGGAAAAGAGAGAGAGAGAGAGAGAGAGAGAGAGAGAGGAACATGAGTACAAAGGGAGTAAAATGGCAATGAATAAGTACCTATCAATAACCTTAAATATAAATGGATTAAATGCTCCAATCAAAAGACATAGGGTAGACTGAATGAGAAAACATTACCTGCACATATGCTACCTACAAAAGACACACCTCAGAATAAAAGACCTACACTGACTGAAGTGAAGGGTTGGAAAAAATATTCCAAGAAAACAGACAGGAAAAAAAAAGCCAGGGTAGCAATATTTATAACAGACAACATAGACTTCAAAACTAAGGCCATAAAAACCATCATAAACAAAGCAGCAGATAAGAGTTGGAGAGGATGAGGAGAAAAGGGAACCCTAGTACACTGTTGGTGGGAATGCAGACTGGTGAAATCACTGTGGAAAACAGTATGGAATTTCCTCAGAAAACTAAAAATGGAACTGCCTTTTGACCCGGCAATTCCACTTCTGGGCTTATAGCCTAAGAGCCCTGAAACACCAATCCAAAAGAACCTATGCACCCCAATGTTCATAACAGCACAATTTACAATAGCCAAGTGCTGGAAGCAACCCAAGTGCCCATCAGCAAATGAGTGGATCAAGAAACTATGGTGCATTTACACATGGAATTCTACACAGCAGAGAGAAAGAAGGACCTTATACCCTTTGTAACAGCATGGATGGAACTAGAGAGCATTATGCTAACCAAAATAAGCCAGGTGGTGAAGGACAAATACCACATGATCTCACCTTTAACTGGAACATAATGAACAAAAGAAAAAAACAAGCAAAATATAACCAGAGACATTGAAATTAAGAACAATCTAACAATAGCCAGAGGGAAGGGGAGAGGGTACTGTGGGGAGAAGTGTTTTCAGGAACTACTATAAAGGACACATAGACAAAAGCCAGGGGGAGGGTGGAAGCAAGGGAGGGAGGTGGGTTTGGATGGGATGGGGGGAGGAGAGGAGAGAAAATGCAGACAACTGTAATTGAACAACAATAAACTAATTTAAAAATTAAAAAAAGATAGAAACAAAGCAAAGTCCATAAAAATAAACACAGAAGGACATGTCATAATACTCAAGGGAAGAATCTATCAGGAAGAAATAAATATTATAAACATATTCACCAGAGGAGCACCCAAATATATCAGGAAATTCTTGGAGGGCTTCAAGAAAGATATAGACAGAAACACAATAATAGTAGGGGATTTTAACAACCCACTGTCAAAAATGGATAGATCTTCCAAACAAAATATCAACAAGGATATTGTGGCACTGAACAATACCCTAGATCAAATGGACTTAACTCATTATATATGTATTTATAATGTATATGTGTGTGTATATATATATATATATATATATATATATATATATATATATATAACCTTTCATCCCAAAAAACAAAATACACATTCTTTTTAAATGCTCATGGAACATTTTAAAAGATAGATTGCATGATAGGATACAAAATGAGCCTCAAAAAATTCAAGAGAATTGAAGTCATAGCAAGCATTTTCTCAGATTACAAGTAACTGAAAGTAGAAACCAACCACAAGGAAAACTCAAAAACACTCCAATTCATGGAGATTGAATAGCATGCTATTAAACAATGAATGGGTCAAGAATGAGATTAAGAAAGAAGTAAAAATGTCCATGGAAACAAATGAAAATGAACACATGACAGTCCAAAACTTATGAGACACAGTGAAGGAAGTCCTGAGAGGGAAGTTTATAGCAATACAGGCCTACCTAAAATAAGATACAAACATTTCAAATAAACAGCCTAACCCTATGTCTCCAAGAACTGCAGGAACCACAGCACACAAAGCCCAGAGCAAGGAGAAGGAAGAAAATAATCAAGATCAGAGCAGAATTGAATGGCATAGAGACTAAAAGAACAATTCTAAGGATCAATAAATCCAGGAGCTGGATCTTTGAACACATAAACAAAATTGACAAACTTTTAAGCACACTCATCAAGAAAAAAAGGGAGAGGACCCAAATAAACACAATCAGAAATGAAAGAGGGGAGATTACAACTGATACCCAAGAAATACAAAGGATTGTAAGAAATTATTATGAATAACTATATGCCATGAAATTTGGAAACCTGGGTGAAATGGACAAATTTCTAGAAACATAATCTTCCAAAACTGAATGAAGGAGAAGCAGAAAGCCTGAAGAGACTGATAACAGCTAGCGAAATTGAAACACTAATGAAAATCTCCAGGCACACAATAGCTTAAGACTGGATGGTTTCACAGGAGTATTTTACAAAACATTTAAGGAAGAGCTAACCCCCATCCTTCACAAACTATTACAAAAAAATCCAAGGAGAGGGAAGACTCACAAAGTCTTTTTATGAAGCCAGCATCATCCTAATCCCAAAACCAGATAAAGACACAACAAAGAAACTACAGGCCAATATTGCTCCTGAACATAGACGTTAAAATCCTCAACAAAATATTGGCAAACCGCATCCAGCAATACATTAAAAAGATCATACACCATGACCAAGTGGGATTTATCTCATGGATGGAAAGATGGTACAATATCACAAATCAATAAATATAACACATCACATACAAAAAGGAAAGGGAAAAACCACATTATCATATGAATAGATTTGGAAAAAGCATTTGATAAGGTACAGCACCCATTTATGGTAAAAACACTCAGTGAAGTGGGAATAGAGGGAGCATACCTCTACCTAATAAAGGTCATATATGAGAAACCTACAGCCAACATCACACTCAATAGGCAAAAACAAAAACTTTCCCACTAAGATCAGGAACAAGACAAGGATGTCTGCTTTTACCATTTTTATTCAACATAGTATCAGAAGGCCTAGTCACAGTGATCAGACAAGAATAAGAAATGAAAGGCATCCCAATTGAAAAGGAGAAATAAAACTGTCCTTGTTTGCAGACTACATGATAGTGTACATAGAACACCCTAAGACTTCACCAAAATAAGTAAATATGTCAAAACAGCATGATAAAAAACCAATGTTCAGAAATTGAAGTCATTTTTTTACACAATGAAACATCAGAAACAGAAATCAGAAAAAAATCCAATCTGCTCTAGCAACAAGAAAACTAAAGTACCTGGGAATAAACCTAACCAAGGAGGTACAAGACCTGTACTCAGAAAACTACACAACACTGAAGAAAGAAATGATGGAAGAGTCAAAAAATGGAAGCATATACCATGTTCATGGATTTGAAGAATTATTATCAAAATGTCCATACTACACTAAGCAATCTATAGATCAATACAATCCCTATTAAAATGTCAATGACAAGCCCTGGCTGGTGTAGCTCAGTGGATTGAGCACAGGCCAGCGAACCAAAGAGTTACTGGTTCAAATCCCAGTCAGGGCACATGCCTGGGTTGCAGGCCAGGTCCTCCACAGAAGGCACACAAGAAGCAACTACACATTGATATTTCTCTCCCTCTCTTTCTCCTTCCCATCCCCTCTCTCTAAAAACAAATAAATAAATCTTTTAAAAAATACCGATGACATATTTCATAGATATAGAGCAAATATTTCAAAAATGTATTTGGAAACATAAATGACCCCAAATAGCCACAGCCATTTTGAGAAAGCAGAACAAAGTAGGAGAGATCATAATACCTGACATCAAACTATATTGCAAGGCCACGGTAATCAAAACAGTCTGGTACTGTCCTAAGAATAGACACATAGATCAATGGATCAGAATGGAAAGCCCAGAAATAAACCCAAGTCTCTATGGTCAATTAATAATCAACAAAGATGGCAGAAGCATAAAATGGAATAAAAATAGCCTCTTCAACAAGTAGTGTTGGGAGATCTGGGCAAGTATATGCAAAAAAAGAAAAAGAAACTTGACCTCCAACTAACACCATACATAAAAATAAACTCAAGATGGATAAAAGATTTCAATATAAGTCATGATACCCAAACATCCTAGAGGAGGAAACAGGCAGGAAAATTTCAGATATTCAATGCAGCAATATTTTCACTGATATGTCCCCTAGAACAAGGGATATAAAGGAAAGAATAAACAAATGGGACTACATAAAATTAAAATGCTTCTGCACAGCTAAAGAAAACATCAACAAAATAAAAAGGGAGCAAACCATATGGGAAAATATATTTGCCAATGATACCTCAGACAAGGGTTTCATCTCCAAAATATTTTAAAAGGTTACATGACTCCACACTAGGAATACAAACAGTCCAATTAAAATATCAAAAAAGTACCTGAACAGACACTACTCCAAGGAGGACATAGAGAGGGCCCATAGACACATGAAATGATGTTTAGCATCATTGGCCATCAGAGAGATACAATTGAAAACCACAATGAGATACCACTGCACGCTGGTCAGAATGGCCATCATTACCAAATCAACAAACAAGTGCTGGCAAGGTTGTGGAGAGAAGGGAACACTAGTACACTATTAGTGGGAATGCAGACTGGTGCAGCTGCTGTGGAAAACAGTATAGAATTTCTTCAGGAAACTAAACCTGGAACTGCCTTTTGACCAGGCATTTCCACTGCTGGCATTATAGCCTAAGAATCCTGAAACATCAGTTCAAAAGAACCCATGCACCCCGGTGTTCATAGTAGCATTATTTACAGTAGACAAGTGCTGGAAACAGCCTAAGTTCCCATCAGTAAATGGATGGATCAAAAAACTCTGGTACATTTACACAATGGAATACTATGCAACAGAAAGGAAGCAGGAACTCCTACCCTTCATGACACCATGGATGGAACTGGAGAGCATTATGGTAGCTGAAATAAGCCAGGTGGTGAGGAACAAATACCATATGATCTCACCTATAAGTGGAACCTAATCAACAAAACAAACAAGCAAGCAAAATATAACCAGAAAAATGGAAATAAAGAATGAACTGACAAGGACACAGGAAAGGGTGTGGGGGCAGGTATAACAGGGGAAAGAAGAGGAAGGGTCAACGGACATTTATAAAGGACACATGGATAAAAACAATGGAGAGAAGGATTGAATGTGGGAAGTTGTGGATGGATAGAGCAGGGCAGACTAATGGGAGAAAACAGGTACAAATGTAATTGAACAACAATACAAAAATTTTTAAAAGAAAGATAACAACAAATTTAAATACAACAAGCAACAAAAACTGTCAGAAAATTAACCTCTATGGAAGTCCAACAACTAAGGAGTTAAAGAAGAAACATTCATCCAGACTGGTAGTAGTGATGGGAGACGGGCAGAAATGGGCAGCAGGTGTGGAGAGGATGCTTCTGGATATGGTAAAGTTAAAGGAGTTACCAAGCCTTTATATATGAAATATTAAAGGGACTTACCTAAGAAAAAGAAGATCAAAACTATGAACAGTAAAATGACAATGAACTCACAACTATCGGCATCTGAACCTAAAAACACAAAAAGAAAAAGAAACTAAGCCAACACTAGAATAGGAGTAGAATTACAGATATGGAGATCTCATGTAGGTTTAGCAGCACGGAGCGGGTGGGGGAGAATGAGGGAAAAGGTACATGGAATAAGAAGCATAATTGGTAGGTACAAAATACAGAGGAGGAGTTAGAGAGTAGTATAGGAAATGGAGAAAGCAAAGAACTTATATGTACGACCCATGGACATGAACTAAATGGGGTAATGCTGGAGGGAGGGGGAGTGCAGGGCAGAGAGTGATAAAGGGGAGAGAAAAAGGGAAAACTGTAGTAGCATAATCAATAAAATTACTTAACAAAGAAGTATAAATGTGCCATTACTCATAGAGTATATTATTGATCACATAGAAAAATCTTAAAGAATCAATGGACAAACCATTCCATTTGAGAAAGGACTTCAGTAAAATTAATGGATACAAAAATAATATACAAAAATCAATTCTGGCCCTGGCTGGTGTAGCTCAGTGGATTGAGCGCGGGCTGGGAACCAGAGAGTCCTGGTTCGATTCCCCATCAGGGCACATGCCTGGGTTGCAGGCTGGGTCCCCAGTGAGGGCCATGTGAGAGACAACCATACATTGCTGTTTCTCTCCCTCTCTGTCTCCCTCCCCTCCCCTCTCTCTAAAATAAATAAATAAAATCTTTTTAAAAAATCAATTCTGTATATATGAGCAAAAGTCATTTAAGTTGTTAAAAGATCCCAGTTATGCCCTGTCTGGTGTGGTTCAGTGAATTGAGTGCTGGCCTGTGAACCAAAGGATCACTGGTTCGATTCCCGGTCAGGGCACATGCCTGGGTTGCAGGCCAGGTCCCCATGGGGATGCACAAGAGTCAACCACACACTGATGTTTCTCTCCCCCTCTTCTTCCTCCCTTGCCCTCTATCTAAAATGGAATAAATAAAATATTTTTTAAAGATCCCAGTTATAACACATAAAAAGTATCTATTCCAAATGTTGTATCAGAAAGTACCTCTGAACTATTCCAAGTTCAGGATGGCACTCCTGGGAACTTTATCTTTTAGATTATATAGCTGAGGCATAAAATTGATTATTTACCATGTTTGGTATAAGTTTGTCTTAATGTTTCTCTACTAAGAACTCTTTTTAAACGTGTTTTGTTATTGTAGCAACTTTTACAACAAAATTATACTTGAAGAGTTCCAAACTGTATACACTGTATGAAACTTCTCCTCTCAATGGGTTTCTTATTTCTATGTGGAATCTCATATCTTGCAGTATCCTGTAAATAAAGATTAAATTATTTTTTTAATTTTTATTTAGAGAGAGGAATGGAAGAAGAAAGAGAGGGAGAGAAGTATCAATGTGTGGTTGCTTCTCACATGCCCCCAACTGGGGACCTGGCCTGCAACCCAGGCATATGCCCTGACTGGGAATTGAACCAGCAGCCCTTTGGTTCTCAGGTCCACACTCAATCCACTGAACTACACCAGCTAGGTCTAAAGATTAAATTCTTTAAAACTCTATGCATATATTACTCCAACTAAGAGGTCATGAAAGCAACAATCCTCTAAAACTAGAGAAAACAAGATAATTTTTAAAAATCATCATTTTAAAGATACTGAACAGTGGTAGAAACAATGAGGATTAAATAAATTAACGTTCCAAGGAGGAGAACACTTTTCAAAAGTGAATATACAATTCCCAATTGTTTTTATCCTCCAAAAAAAGTACCAACTCTGAGAAAAGGTGAGAATCAGGTTTACCAAAGTAAAAAGCCTCTACTGGAAGAAAGAAAAACCAACAAAGCTTTTAAGAGTTTGATAGGGCTGGTTGACAAATTGAAAATTTGATGTGACTTAAATGCTGAGTAGATTTCTTATACCAGACATTTGGTAACTTCTAGTACTGCACAAGAATATAGGGAGCTAGGTCAAATACTTCTAAAAGGTAAAGTGAAAATTTCAGCAACCACCTAGTTCTTAGGAAACAGACATGTGCTAGAATTTGAAGTTACAGGAGGCTTCAAAGTGTGAATGACATATTGGGATCTCACACAGTCTCAGGGATTTAAAAGCAGAAACTCAGCAAGTTTTACATCCTAGAAAAGAAGAGAAAACCAGAAGTAGACTGAGTTTTACTAAAACTGCAATCCAGCCCTTATTCAGCTCAATATCTAATTGGTTTGAGATAAGCATTCCCTTAATTTATCTGACTAAAAGGAGAAAGGTAGCACTCTAGAATATCTCATCTACAGCCTCTATGGGTCTTTTATACATGTTTTATGACATGCAATGAAAGATTACTAGAATCACTACGTATCTATTAGAACTGCCAAAATATGAACACTGACAACAATTACTGGCAAGGATGTGTAGCCCAGGAACTATCATTTATTGCTGGTGGGGATGCAAATTGGTGCAGCCATTTTGGAAGACAGAGTGAGGATTTCTTACAAAACTAACCATACCTTTACCATACAATTTAGCGATCACATTCCTTGGTATTTACCCAGAGGAGCTAAATACTTATCTGCAAACAAAAACCTACACACAGATGTTTATACCATCTTTATTCATAATTTCCAAAACCTGAAGCAATGAAGATGTGCTTCATAAATGGATATGTAAATAGTAGTATATCTGTACAATGGGATTTTATTCAATGCTAAAAAGAAATGAGCCATTAATAGACATGGAGAAAACTTAAATGCATATTACTAAAAGAAGCCAATCTGACAAGGCTACATACTATACAGTTCCAGTTATATGACACTCTGGAAAAGACAAAACTATGAAGATAATAAAAAGAGCAATAGTTGTCGGGGTTGTCGGGGTGAGGGCGTAGAATAGGTGGAGCGCAGGAATTTCAGGGCAGTGAAACTGTTCTGTATAATACTATATTGGTGGATACATGTCATTATATATTTGTTCAAACCCATAGAATGCACACCAAGAGTAAACCCTAATGTAACCTATGAACATTGGGTGATGATGATGTGTCAATGTAGGCTCATTGATAAAAAAAATATACCACTCTGGTGGGGTATGTTGATAATGGGGAGGCTGTGCATGATTTGGTACAGGTGGTATGTGGGTAATCTCTGTACCTTTAAATTTTGCTGTGAACCTAAACCTGCTCTAAATATAAAGGGTATTAAAATATTAAAATAAAATGGTAGAAATACGCAAAGACAAGGCAATATTATATATACAACAAGAAAAATGATAAAGAGATTCAAAAGTACAGATGATCTGAATACTAAGATTACCAGAAAATTACTTTAAAATGAACTATAATGAACATTTAAAAAGAAATAAAGACAAAGAAATAAAAGAATAAAGACATTCAATTGAAAATTTAGTTAATGAAACCTCTGACATTTACTTATTTATTTTTAAAATATTTTATCGATATGATATTACAGATGTCTCAATTTTCCCCTTTTGCCCCTTTCCACCCAGTACTGCCATTCCCTCCAGCAATGCCCGCTAATTCATGTCCATGAGTCAAGCATATACATTCTTTGGCTACTCCATTATCTGTATTGTTTTTTTTTTAATTTATTTTAAAAAGATTTTGTTTATTTTTTTAGAGAGAGGAGAAATGAGGGAGAAAGAAAGGGAAGGAAACATCAATGTGTGGGTGCTTCTTGCATGCCTCCTACAGGGGACCTGGCCCACAACCCGGACATGTGCCCTGACTGGGAATCAAACCTGTGACCCTTTGGTTTGCAAGCCAGCATGCAATCCACCAGCCAGGGCTATACTGTACTTAACATGCTCCTCTCTATTTTGTACTTACCAATTTGTGCCTCTTAATCCTTGCATCTTTCTCCCCATTCTCCTCTTTTCCCCTCCCCACTTATAACCCACCAAATGAGTTCCATTTCTATGATTCTGTTCTGGTTCTACTTGTTTGCTCAGTTTGTTATTTAGATTCAATTATTGATAGTTGTGAATTTATTTCCATTTTATTTTTTATATAACCATATATATAACCATTTAGTCCCCTTATACACACTCCCCCCAGCAATCACCACACTGTTATCAATGTCCATGAGTCATTTTTCCTTTTTGTTCAATCCCTCAACACCCTAACTTCCCCTCCCCACCTACTAGCTGTGATCTGTTCTCCATCTATGAGTCTGTCTCTGTCTTGCTTGTCAGTTCAGTTAGTTCATTACACTCCACAAAGGAGTGAAATCATATGGTATTTGTCTACCTCTGACTGGCTTATTTCACTTAGCATAATGTTCTCCAGGTCCGTCCACAATGTTGCAAAGGGTAAAATTTTCTTCTTTTTCTATGGCTGAGTAGTATTCCATTGTGTAAATGCCCCATAGTTGTTTTATCCACTCATCGACTAATGGACACTTGAGCTACTTCCATATATTGGCGATTGTAAATAATGCTGCAATGAACATAGGGGTGCTTATATCCTTTTGTATTAGTGTTTTGGGTTCCTTTGCATATATTCACAGAAGTAGGATTATTGGCTCAAAAGGCAGATCCATTTTTAATTTTTTGAAGTAACTCCATACTTCCTTCCATGGTGGCTGCACAAAATCTGCATACTCACCAACACTACAAAAGGACTCCCCTTTCTCCACATCCTTGCCAGCACTTGTTATTTCTTGACTTATGGCTGATAGCCACTCTGACAGGTGTGAGATGGTATCTCATTGTGCTTTTAATCTGCATTTCTCTGATGACTAGTGATGTTGAACATCTTTCATATGGCCTCTATTGGTCATCTGTATGTCCTCTTTGGAGAAGTATTTATTTTTTATTTTTTTGGTGTTGAGTTTTGTAAGGTCTTTTTTTTATTGCTGTTCAATTACAGTTGTCCCCATTTTCCCCCATTACTCTCCCCTGCCCAGCCCACACCCCACTTTCCACACTCAATCCTCCCTCCCACCATTGTCTTTGTCCACAGGTCCTTTATACACATTCCTTGACTTAAACCTTCCCTTTCTTTCTCCCATTACCCCTTATCCCCTCCCCTCTGGTCACTGTCAGTTTGTTCTTTATTTCCATGTCTTGTATTCTATTTTGCTTGCTCATTTGTTTTGTTGACTATGTTCCACTAATAGGTGAGATCATATGGCATTTGTCTTTCACTGCCTGGCTTAATTCACTCAGCATAATACTCTTCAGTTCTATCCTATCCATGCTGTTTCAAGGGGTAGGGGTACGTTCTTTCTTTCTGCTGCATAGTATTCCATTTTGTAAATGTACCACAGTTTTTTACTGATGGGCACTTAGGGTGTTTCCAGTACTTGGCTACTGTAAATAATGTTTCTATGAACATAGGGGTTCATAGGTTCTTTCGAATTGGTGTTTCAGGATTCGTAGGGTATAATCCCAGCAGTGGAGTTTTGTAAGTTCTTTAGCAAGTGTATTAGCAAATATGTTCTCCCATTCTGTGGGTTGTCTGTTTATTTTGTTGATGATTTCCTTTGCTGTGAAAAAACTTTTTAGTTTGATGTAGTTCCATTTGTTTATTTTTTCTTTTGTTTCCCTTGCCTGGGGAGATATATTCAATGAAATATGCTATAAGCAGTGTCTGAGATTTTCCTGCCTATGTTTTCTTCTAGCATTTTATCGTTTTGGGTCTATCATTTAAATCTTTGATCCTTTTTAATTTATTCTTGTGTGTGGTGTAAGAAGATGGTCTACTTTCATTTTTCTGCACACATCTGTCCAAATTACCCAACACCATTTATTGAATAGACTGTTATTAGCCCATTGTACATGCTTGCTTCACTGTCAAATATAATTGACTATAAAGTGTGGGTTTATTTCTTGGCTTTCTTTTCTGTTTCATTGATCTGTGTGTCTTTTTTTATGCCAGTACCAGGATGTTTTGATTACAATGGTCTTGTTGTGCAGTTTGATATTAGGTAGCATGATTCCTCCAACTTTGTTCTTTCTTTTCAGAATCACTGTTGCTAGGTGGACCCTTTTGTGGTTCTACATAAATTTTTGAAATATTTGTTCTATTTCTGTGAAACATATCATTGGAATCTTGATAGGAATTACACTGGATCTATACATTGCATAGGGTACTATGGATATTTTTATGATTTTTTAATAATAATTACTTTATTGTTTTTCAATTACATTTGTCTGCATCCTCTCCTCGCCCCTCCCCCTCCCCTCCAACCCCACCACCCTTCCCTGCCTCCCTCCTCCCCCTTGGTTCTGTCCATATGTCCTCTATAGTGCTTCCTGAAAACGCTTCTCCCCATTGTCCCCTCCCTGCTCCCCTCTGGCTAATGTTAGACTGTTCTTAATTTTAATGTCTCTGATTATGTTTTGCTTGCTTTTTTCTTTTGTTGATTATGTTCCAGTTAAAGGTGAGATCATATGGTATTTGTCCCTCACCGCCTGGCTTACTTCACTTAGCACAATGCTCTCCAGTTCCATCCATGCTGTTGCAAAGGGTATAATCTCCTTCTTCCTCTCTGCTACGTAGAATTCCATTGTGTAAATGTACCACAGTTTCTTAATCCACTCATTTGTAGATGGACGCTTAGGTTGTTTCCAGCACTTGGTTATTGTGAATTGTGCTGCTATGAACATAGGAGTGCAAAGGTTCTTTTGAATTGGTTTTTCAGGATTCTTAGGGTATAATCCCAGTAGTGGAATTGCTCCGTTGAAAGGCAGTTCCATTTTCATTTTTCTGAGGAAGTTCCATACTGTTTTCCACAGTGGCTTTCCAAGTCTGCATTTCCACCAACAGCGTAGTAGGGTTCCCTTTTCTCTACATCCCCTCCAATAGTTATCTGTTGCTTTGTTGATGATGGCCATTCTGTCTGGTGTGAGGTGGTATCTCATTGTGGTTTTAATTGGCATCTCTCTGATGGCAAGTGATGTTGAGCATCTTTTCAAATGTCTTTGGGCCCTCTGTATGTCTTCTTTCGAGAAGTGTCTGTTCATGTCTATTGCCCATTTCTAATTGGGTTTTTTGTCTTCCTGGTGTGGAGTCCTATGAGTTCTTTATATATTTTGGAGATCAAACCCTTGTCCAAGGTATCATTGGCAAATATGTTTTTCCATACTGTTGGTTTTCTTTTTATTTTAATTGTTTTCTTTAGTCCCACAGAAGCTCTTTATTTTGATAAGGTCCCATTTATTTATTCTTTCCTTTATGTCCCTTGCTCTAGGGGACATATCATTGAAGATGTTGCTGTGTGGAATGTCTGAAATTTTCATTTGATGTTTTCCTCTAGAACTTTTATGGTATTATGACTTATATTTAAGTTTTTTATCCACCTTGAATTTATATCTGTGAATGGTGTAAGTTGGTGCTCCAGTTTCATTTTTGCATGTAGCCATCCGGATATCACAACACCATTTGTTGAAGAGGCTATTTTTATTCCATTTTATGCTTCTGCCCCCTTTGTCAAAGATTAATTGCCTGTAGAGACTTGGGTTTATTTCTGGGCTCTCTATTCTGTTCCATTGGTCTATCTGTCTGTTTTTATGCCAGTAGCAAGCTGTTTTGATTACAGTGGCCTTGTAATATAGTTTGATATCAGGAATTGTGATCCCTCCTGCTTTGCTCTTCTTTCTCAAAATTGCAACTGATATTCGGGGTCGTTTATGGTTCCATATAAATTTTTGAAGTGTTTGCTCTATATCTGTGAAATATGCCATTGGTACTTTGATGGGGATTTCATTGAATCTATAAATTGCTTTGGGGAGTATGGACATTTTGATGATGTTGATTTTTCCGATCCACGAGCATGGTATATATTTCCATTTGTTTGTGTCTTCCATAATTTCTTTCTTCAGTGTTGTGTAATTTCTGAGTACAGGTCTTTTACCTCCTTGGTGAGGTTTATTCCTAGGTATTTTTTTTGTTGCTATATCAAATGGGATTATTTTTCCTGATTTCTGCTTCTGCTGTTTCACTGTTGGTATACAAAAATGCCTTTGATTTCTGGATATTGACTTTGTATCCCGCTGCTTTGCCAAATTCAATTATTAGGTCGAGTAGTTTTTTGGTGGAGTCTATAGGATTTTCTAAGTACACTATCATGTCATCTGCAAACAATGACAGTTTTGTTTCCTCCTTTCCAATTTGGATGCATTTTATTTCCTTTGCTTGTCTGATTGCTGTGGCTAAAACTTCCAGTACTATGTTGAATAGAAGTGGTGATAGTGGACAACTTTGTCTTGTTCCTGATCTTAGTGGGAAAGATTTTAGTTTTTGCCCATTGAGTATCACGTTGGCTGTAGGTTTCTCATATATGGCCTTTATTATGTTTAGCAATGTTCCCTCTATTCCCACTTTGCTAAGTATTTTTATCATAAATGGATCCTGTACCTTTTTGAATGCTTTTTCTGCATCTATTGATATGATCATGTGATTTTTGTCTTTGCTTTGGTTTATGTGATGTATTACACTTATCGTTTTGCAAATATTGTACCATCCTTGCATCCCTGGGATGAATCCCACTTGGTCATGGTGTATGATCTTTTTAATGTATTGCTGGATTCGGTGCGCCGATATTTGAGTGAGGATTTTAGCGTCTATGTTCATCAGCAATACTGGCCTGAAGTTTTCTTTTTTCTTGTGTCTTTATCTGGTTTTGGAATTAGGATGATGCTGGATTCATAAAAAGAGTTTGGGAGACTTCCATCATTTTTGATTTTTGGGAGTAATCTGTGAAGGATAGGGGTTAGTTCTTCCGTAACTGCTTTGTAGAATTCTCCTGTGAAATTATTTGGTCAAGGGCTTTTGTGTGTCAGGAGTTTTTTGATTACTGCTTCAATTTCATCTGCTGTTATTGGTCAGTTCAGGCTTTCTGCTTCTTCTTCATTGAGTTTTCGAAGACTGTGTTTTTCTAGAAATTTGTCCATTTCACCTAGGTTTTCAAATTTCTTGGCATACAGTTCTTCATAGTAGTGTCTTACAATCCTTTGTATTTCTGTGGTGTCAGTTGTAATCTCTCCTCTTTCATTTCTGATTGAGAACCAGTTCCTGGATTCATTGATTCTTAAAATTGTGCTTTTAGTCTCTATGTCATTTAATTCTGCTCTGATCTTGGTTATTTCCTTCCTCCTACTTCTTCTGGGTTGTCTTTGTTGTTGTTCTTTGAGTTCTTGCGGGTGTAGGGTTAGGCTGTTTATTTGAAATGTTTCTATCATTTTTAGGTTGGCCTGTATCGCTATGAACTTTCCTCTCAGGACTGCCTTTGCTATGTCCCATAACTTCTGGGTTGTTCTAAGTTCATTTTCATTTGTTTGAGAACCAAGTGGACTCTGTTACCCCTATCTCACCGCCATTTTCCACCTCCCTTTATGATGTTAATTCATTCTATCCAAGAGCAGAAGATGGCAGTGAGATAGGAGGAACACAGTTTACGTCCTCCTACCCACTGGTTGATTTTCTGAGGAACGGGGCGAAAACCCAGCAGTATTCCAACACATATGATGATTGATGCCCAAGATTACAGGGGAATTTGAACATTCATACGGTGAGACATTAAAATCTGGAGCTGTGAGAGGACCAGAGTCAGCCCCAGACAGGGGTCAGTCTGAAAAATAGAGACAGTGAAACAAAATTAACTTTGATACTCCAGAGAACTCGACAGATTAATTTAAGAAACAGAGGCTAGCAAGAAGAGTTTCACAAACAATGGGAAGACAAAGAAACAACCCCCAAATGAAAGGAAAGGAAGAAACCCCAGAAAGAATGATAGAGGAAACAGAGGCAAGCCAACTATCAGATATCGAGTTCAAAGCATTGATTATCAGGAAGCTCAAGAAGCTCGATGAGCTAGCAGAGAATTTCCAGAAACTACAGGGAAACTATAATGAACTCACTGCAAACTATGTCAGCATGAAAAAGGAAATAGAAACTATCCAAAAGGGCCCAGAGGAAATGAAGAATACCATATCTGAACTACAGAACACAATAGAAGGAATCAAAACCAGGCTTGATGAAGCAGAGGATCGGATCAGTGAGCTGGAAGACAAGATAGAAAAAAACACCCAAAAAGAGCAGGAACAGGAAAAGAGAATCAGAAAGAATGAAGAGGTATTAAGGGAAATGCAGGACAACATGAAACGTAACAATATTTGTATTATAGGGATACCAAAAGGAGAAGAAGAAGGGCAAGGGATAGAAAGTGTGTTTGAAAAAGTAATGATGGAAAACTTTCCTAATATGATGAGAGAAAAAGTCACACAAGTCCAAGAAACACAGAGAGTCCCAATCAAAAGGAACCCAAACAGGCCCACCTCAAGACACATCATAATTAAAATGGCAAAATTCCAAGACAAAGAGAGAATCTTAAAGGCAGTGAGGCAGACACAGGAAGTAACATACAAGGGAGCCCCGATAAGGTTAGCATCTGACTTCTCAATGGAAACACTCCAAGCCAGAAGAGAATGGCAAGAAATATTCCAAGTAATGAGAACCAGAAGCCTGCAACCAAGACTACTCTACCCAGCAAGGCTCTCAATCAAGATAGATGGCCAAATAAGGAGTTTCCCAGACAAAAGAAGTCTAAAAGAATACACCTCCACCAAACCAGCTCTGCAAGAGATCCTAAAGGGACTGATTTAAGGAAAGGAAGGGAAAGAGAGAGAGTGAGGGACACAGGTACAAAAAAAAATGGCAATGAATAAGTACCTATCAATAATAACCTTAAATGTAAATGGATTAAATGCTCCAATTAAAAGACAAAGAATAGGAGAATGGATAAGAAAGCACGACCCACACACATGCTGCCTACAAGAGACCCACCTCAGGGCAAAAGACCTTCATGGATTGAAAGTGAAGGGCTGGATACAAGTTTTCCAAGCAAATGGGCAGGAAAAAAGAGCCGGGGTAGCTATACTCATATCAGACAAAATAGACTTCCAAAAAAGGGCCATAAAGAGAGACCCAGAAGGACACTTTATAATACTCAAGGGAAGAATCCACCAAGAAGACATAAACATTTTAAATATATATGCACCCAACATAGGAGCACCCAAATACATAAAGAAAATCTTGGAAGACTTCAGGAAAGACATTGATAGCAACACAATTATAGTAGGGGACTTCAACACCCCACTGTCAAAAATGGACAGATCCTCCAAACAAAATATCAGCGAAGACATCGTGGCATTGAACAATGCCCTGGAAGAGATGGACTTAACAGATATATACAGAGCCTTTCACCCCAAAGAAACTAAATACACATTCTTTTCAAATGCACATGGAACATTTTAAAAAACAGACCATATGATAGGACACAAAACAAGCCTCAACAAATTCAAGAAAATTGAAATCATACCAAGTATTTTCTCTGACCACAAGGGACTGAAATTAGAAACCAACCCAAAGGAAAAAAACCCAAAACACTCAAAAGCATGGAGACTGAACAGCATGCTATTAAACAATGAATGGGTCAAGGACGAGATTAGGGAAGAAATCAAAAAGTTCCTTGAAACAAACAAAAATGAACTGACAACAACCCAAAACTTATGGGACACAGCAAAGGCCATCCTGAGAGGGAAGTTCATAGCCATACAGGCCTACCTTAAAAAAAAAACAAAAAAAACAGAAACAGTTTACACAAACAACCTAACCCTATGCCTACAAGAACTCGAGGAACAACAGCAAAGACAACCCAGAGCAAGTAGAAGGAAGGAAATAACCAAGATCAGATCAGAATTAAATGACATAGAGACTAAAAGGACAATTCTAAGGATCAATGAATCCAGGAGCTGGTTCTTTGAAAAGATAGACAAAATAGACAAGCCTTTAAGCAGGCTCATCAAGAAAAGCAGAGAGAGGACCCAAATAAACTCAATCAGAAATGAAAGAGGAGATATTACAACTAATTCATTCTATCCATGCACATGGTATGTGCTTCCACTTATTTGTATCTTCTTCAATTTATTTCTTCAGTGTCTTATAATTTTCTAAGTACAGATCTTTTACATCCTTGGTTAGGTTCATTCTTAGGTAATTTATTCTTTTTGTAACAATTGTGAATGGGATTGTTTTCTTAATTTTCAGTTATGTTAGTTTGCTATTGACATATAAAAATGCAACTGATTTCTAGATACTAATTTTGTATCCTGCTACTTTGCTGAATTCATTTATTAATTCTAAGAGTTTGTTGGTAGAACTTTTGAGGTTCTCTATGTATAGTATGTTATCTGAAAATAATGTCTCGAAAGGACAATTTTACATGTCCTTTCAAATTTCTATACCTTTTCTTTCTTCTTCTTTTCTGAGTGCAGTGGCTAGGAATTCCAGTACTATGTTGAATAACAGAGGTGAAAGCAGACTTCCCTTTCTTGTTCACCATTTTAAGGGGAACACTTGTAGATTTTTCCCGTTGTGTATGGTGGTGGCAGTGGGTTTGTCATTGATGGCATTTATTATGTTTAGGTATGTTCCTTCTATCCCCACTTTGCTTACAGTTTTTCTCATAAATGGGTGCTGGAATTTATCAAAAGCTTTTTCTGCATCTATTGATGTGATCATGTAGGTTTTTATCCTTCATTTTGTTTATGTGATGAATCACATTTATTGATTCGTGAATGTTGTACCAACCTTTTATTCCTGGAATAAATACCGCTTGACTATGCTATACGATATTTTTGATACTTTGCTGTATTCTGTATTCTAATATTGTTGAGGATTTTAGTGTCTATGTTCATCAGAGATATTGGTCTATAATTTTCTTTCTTTGTAGTGTCTTTATCTGGTTTTGGAATTAGGATAATGCTGGCCTCATAAAATGAGTTTGGGAGCCTTGCTTCCTCTTGAATTTTATGAAATAGTTGGAGAAGGAGAAGTGTTAGTTCTTCCTTAATGTTTGGTAAAATTCACCTGTGAGGCCACCCGGTACAGGCCTTTTGTTTGTTGGGAGTTTTTTTATTACTGCTTCAATTTCATTAGGTGTAATCTGTTTATTCAGATTCTCTGATTCTTCCTGATTTATTTTTGGAAGATTAATGTTTCTAGGAATTCTACCATTTTGTCCAGGTTGTCCAGTTTGTTGGCATATAATTGTTCATACTATTTTCTTAAACTCCTTTGTGTTTCTTTGGTGTCACTTAAATTTCTCCTCTCATTTTTTTTTGTGTTTGAATTTTATATTTATTTATTTTTAAAGTATATTTTATTGATTATGCTATTACAGTTTTCCCATTTTTTCTCCCCTTTATTTCCCCTCCATCCTGCGCCCTCCCCTGCCCTCCTGCAGTTGCCCCCCACCTTACTTCATGTCCATGAGTTGTACATATAAGTTCTATGGCTTTTCTGTTTCCTATACTATTCATACCCCACCTGTCTATTTTATGCCTACCAATTATGCTTCTTATTCCCTGTACTTCCCCCCCATTTTCCCCTCCCCCTCCCCACTTATAACCCTCCATGTGATCTCCATTTCCGGTTCTGTTCCTGTTCTAGTTGTTTGATTAGTTTTTGTTTTCATTTTTTTTAATTCAGTTATTGATACTTATGAGTTTGTTGTCATTTTACTGTTCATAGTTTTTGATCATCTATTTCTTAGATAAGTCCCTTTAACATTTCATATAAATAAGGGCTTGGCAATGATGAACTCCTGTCACTTGACCTTATCTGGGAAGCACTTTGTCTGCTCTTCCATTCTAAATGATAGCTTTGCTGGATATAGTAAACTTGGATGTAGGACCTTCCCTTTCATGACTTCAAATACTTCTTTCCAGCCCCTTCTTGCCTATAAGGCTTTTTTTTTTTTTGAGAAATCAGCTGATAGTCTTGGGGGAATACCTTTGTAGACTCTCTCCTTTCCTTTCTGCCTTTAAGATTTTTTTCTTTATCTTTAATCTTGGATAACTTAATGATGATGTGCCTTGGTGTGTTCCTCCTTGGATCCAATTTCTTTGGGCTCTCTGGGCTTCCTGGACATCCTGGAAGTCCATTTCCTTCACCAGATTGGGGAAGTTTTCCTTCATTACTTTTTCAAATAAATTTTCAGTTTCTTACTCTTGTTCTTCTCTTTCTGGTACTCCTATAATTCAAATGTTGGAGAACTTAAAGTTGTCCCATAGGTTCCTTAGCCTCTCCTCATTTTTTTGAATTCTTGTTTCTTCCTTGTGTTCCAGTTGGATGTTTCTTTCTTTCTTTTTTTCCAAATCATTGATTTGAATCCCAGTTTCCTTCCCTTCACTGCCAGTTCCCTGTACATTTTGCTTTATTTCACTTTGTATAGCTTTCATTTCTTCCTTCATTTTGTGACTGAGCTCAATCAATTCTGTGAGCCTCCTGATTACCAGTGTTTTGAACTCAGCACCAGATAGGTTGTCTATTGTCTTGTCACTTAGTTCTTTTTGTGGAGTTTGATCTTTTCTTTCACTTGGGCCATATTTCTTTGTTTTGGAGCACCTGTTATGTTGTAATGGAGCAGAGCCTTAGGTATTCACCAGGGTGGAGCAACCCACATCACTGCATTGTGGCGATGTCTGTGGGGGAGGGGTCAGAGAGGGAACAATACTTTTGGCTCACTCTGCTCTAGCCCCACTTTCCAATGAACTCTCTTGTGAGACGGAGTTTCTCCCACCATCGCCACCCTGCAGTTTTTAACAGCTAGTGGTTTTGAAACTTTAATTACCTTTTCAACCAACTCTGCCTTGCCTGCAAGTGGTCTGCTGCCTTGTTGCACATCCTCTCCACTCAGCTGCCCTCTCTCATCTCTGCCCCTCCACCTGTCTGGATGAATGTTTCTTTAGGTTCTTGGTTGTCAGACGCCCATGTAGTTTGATTTTCTGGCACTTCTGGTTGTTTATTGTTTCTAAATTGGTTGTTATCCTTCTTTTGGTTGTGCGAGGGAGCAAAGCATTTCTACCTACACCTCCGTCTTGGCTGAACTCTCCTCTTTCATTTCTGATTTTATCTGTTTGGGCCCTCTCTCTTTTTTTCTTGATGAGTCTGGTTAAAAGTTTGTCAATCTTGTTTATCCCTTCAAAGAACCAGCTGTTGGATTCCTTTGTCTTGTATTTCATTTATTTCTGCTCTCATCTTAATTATTTCCTTCCTTCTACTCACATCGGGCTTCATTTTTATTTCTTTTTCAGTTCCTTTAAGTGTGAAGTTAAGATTGTTTATTTGAACTTTTTCCTGCTTTTTTTTTAAGATAGGCTTATAATGCTTTTAATTTCCCTGTTAAGATGTCTATTTTATTCTAAGAAATTTCCCAGTGTCCCACAGATTTTGGATTGTAGTGTCCTCATTTTCATTTGTTTCAGGGCATCTTTTGATTTCTTTCTTGATCTCTTTATTGACACATTCGTTGTTTAATAACATGTTATTTAGCTTCCATGTCTTTGTGTGTTTTTCAATGTTGTTCTTGTGATTGTTGTCTAGTTTCATAGCATTGTGGTCAGAGAAGATGTTAGATATAATTTCAATCTTCTTAAATGTATTGAGACTTGTTTTTTGTCCTAGCATGTGGTATATCCTAGAAAACATTCCTGTGCATGCTTGAAAAGTATGTATATCCATTTGATCTAGTGTGTCCTTTAAGGCCACTGTCTTCTGGTTGATTTTCTGCCTGGAAGATCTATCCATTGAAGACAATGGGGTGTTAAACTCCCCAACTGTGACTGTATTTCTGTTGATCTCTTTTTTATGTCCATCAAGATTTGCTTTACACCCTAACTGGTGTGGCTCAGTTTTTGAGTGCCAGCCAGAAAATCAAGAGATCACCAGTTTGATTCCCAGTCATCGCCAGTTCAATTCCCAAACTAGGGCCCATGCCTGGGCTGCAGGCCAGGTCCCCAGTAGGGGACGTGTGAAAGGCAACCACACATTGTTTCTCTTCCTCTCTCTCCCTTCCTCTATCTAAAACATAAATAAATAAAATCTTTAAGAAAAGGTTTGCTCTACATATTTAGGTTTTCTCTATGTTGGGTGCATAAATGTTACTATGGTTATATCCTCTTGTTTGATTTTTCCCTTTATCAGTATGTAGTGTACTTCTTTGTCTCTTACTATAGCCTTGGTTTTAACGTCTATTTTGTTAGACATAAGTACTGCTGCCCCAGCCTTTTTTCCTTTTCCATTTGCATGAAATGTCTTTTTCCATCCCTTTTTAAAATATTTTTAAATATTTTTTAATTTATTTTTAAGAGGGGAAGGGAGGGAGAAAGAGAGGGAGAGAAACATGAATGTGTAGTTGCCTCTCTGTGCCCCCTACTGGGGACCTAGCTTGCAACCCAGGCATGTGCCCCAACTGGAAATCAAACCAGGTGACCTTTTGGTTCACAGGTTGGCACTAAATCCACTGAGCCACACCAGCTGGGGTTGGATCTTGTTTTCTCATCCATTCAGCTACCCTCTGTGTTTTGGTTGGAACATTTTAGCCATTTACACTTAAGGTGATCATTGATAGATACATATGTAGTGCCACTTTATTGTTAGACTGTTTTCGTCTGGGTTTTCCCCCTTTCTCATGTTCTTCATCTTCTTAAAGCAAGCCCTTTAACATTTGTTGCAGTATTGGTTTGGTGTTAACAAACTCCTTTATCTTTTTCTTGTCTGAGAAGCTCCTTATTTCTCCTTTGATTTTAAATGATAGCCTTGCTGGTTGTAGGTCCTTGCTTTTCACCACCTGGAATATTTCACGCTACTCATTTCTGACCTGAAATGTTTCTGAAGACTAATCAGATGGCAGTCTAATCGGTGCTCCCTTGTAGGTAACTTCCTGCTTTTCTCCTGGGGATATTAGGATTCTTGTCTTATCTTTAAGCCTTGTCATTTTTATTATGATGTGTCTCAGTGTAGGCCTCTTTGGGTCCTACTTGTTTGGGACTCTCTGAGCTTTCTGGACTTGTGTGACTTTTTCCTTCACCAGATTAGGGAAGTTTTCATTATCATTTCTTCAAATAGGTTCTCAATCCCTTGCTCACTTTCTTCTCCTTCTGGTATTCCCATGATATGGATGTCGTTATGCTTCATTTTGTCCAAAATGTTTCTTAGGCTCTCCTCATTTTTTAAAATTCAATTTTCTTTTTGCTGCTCTGTGCGTTTTTTTTTTTTTTTTCTATCTTGTCTTCCAAATCACGGATTCAATCCTCTGCTTCATCTAACCTACTGTTTATTCCTTCCAGTGTATTAGTTATCTCAGATATTGTATTCTTTTTTCTGACCGATCCTTTTTTTATGGTTTCTATGTCTTTGTTCATGTTGTTGAGTATCCTTATAATCATTACTTTAAAGTCTCTATTTGATAAATTGCTTACTTCTGTTTCATCTAGCTCTTATGGAAAACTGTCTTGTTCTTTCATTTGGGGTCTATTTTTTTGTCTTCCCATTTTGGCTGCTCCTTTGAATTTTTCACTTTAGATGTTAAACTAATATGCTGTTAAACTGATCTGTTGTTGATCTAATCAATCTGTAATCAGAAGTCAGGCTTCAGCACCACAGTGTTGGGCAGAGTAATTCCTTTGGGTGGGGCTATTGCTTCACCTCAGGTTGTTGCCATTAAGAGAGGAGTGGTCTGCCTGAGAAAGTTGGCTTTTTTAGTATGGGGAATGACAGCACATGGATCTTGGTGGCTGTTCTGTCAGTTCTCTCTCCATAGCCACCAAACCCAGACTCTCCTCATGGATCTCTAGTCTACTCTGCACTCCTTTTTTTTTTTTTTTTTTTTTTGGCACCCAGGGTAAGTGACTACAAACAGAATTTTGTGCTTTGGCCTCTTAAAAGGTTCTCTACTGTTGGTATATTAAAGATGTCCCAGGTTTTCCTAAGTCTATCCTTGTTTTTTCTTAATTCATTTTTCTTTCTGCTGTTCTGACTGAATGCTTTTTCCTTCCTGTGTGTGAAATCATTGATTTGACTTTGGCTTAATCCCCTCCACTGTTGGTTTCCTGTAGATTCTTTTTTATTTCACTAAGGTAACTTTCATTTCTGCCTGGGTCTTTTTTATGCTGTTGAAGTACTTGGTGAATTTCTGGAGCATCCTGATAACCAGTGTTTTGAACTGTGCATCTGATAGATTGCTTATGTCCATTTTGTTTGGTTATTTTTCTGGAGTTTTGTTCCATTCTTTCATTTGAGTCATATTTCTTTGTCTCATAATTTTGACACCCTCAATGTGTTTTTATTTTCTGTGTATTAGATAGAGCTGCTTTGACTCCCTGTCTTAGTAGTGTTGTCTATTGTAGAAAAGTACACCTGTTAAGTTGTATGGGGTGGAGCCTTAGGTAATCACCAGGGTGGGGCAGCCCATGTCAAAGTTTTGTTGTTCTGTGTGGGGGAGGGCTTGGAGGGGACAATGCCTCTGCCTGGCCACTGGAGTATTACCCAGAGGAAAGCTGTCTCCCATAACTCACCCTGCCAGACTCTTCACTTTCTCCCCATATGCCATTTGTGTCATACCAGCTGCTGCCCTGGTGCTGAAAATCAGAGGGGATGGTTCTGCATGAAACCTAAGTCCATTGTGGGCCCTTTAAGAGGAATCTCTTGAGAATCCCACAGTTTCTTCTGCCTCCCAACTCCCCACTGGTTTTTACAGCCAGAAGTTATGGGGACTTATCTTCTTGGAGTTGGAACCTGGGCTGGGTGGTCTGGTCTGGGGCTAGGATTCCTCATTCCTGAGGTATCCTTCCCAATATTTATCTACCATATATGAATGCAGGACCACCCATTCCCATCTCCATCCTTCCCTGAGGCACTCGGCATCTCTGCACCTCTCCACACCTCATCACCCCTCCATGCCCCTTGGTGCCTCTCTGCACATCACCATGTCTCCACCCATCCAATCTGTCTCGATGAATGTGGCTTCTTTCAATCCTTGGTTGTCAGACTTTCACACAGCTCAATTTTCTGACAATGCTTGGTGATATTTCTTTTTGTAGCCCAGTTGTATTTTTTTACTATAGTTGTAAATGGAGGTGAGGAATGTTTACTTATACCTCCATATCTTTTTGCAATATTTTTCTGATATATCTACTTGGGCAAGGGAAACAAAATTTTCCTTCATTTATTTATTTTCTATACTTATTTTTTCATAAATATTTGGGAATACTCAAACTAAAAAGTTTTTGCATAGCAAAGGAAACCATCAACAAAATGGTACTGGAAAAACTACAATAAAGATTACATTAAAAAGAGCGAGAAGATGGTGGTGAGATAGGTAGGAGTAGAGCCCACTTCCCCCTGCCCACTGGTGAAACACCTAATTGATCTTCTGAGGAACAGAGTGACAAGCCACTGGTATTCCAGCATATATGAAGATTGGTGACCAAAAATGATAGGAGACATTGAATGACTGGATGAGAACTTGCAAGGTGGGAGCAGTGAACACCAGTACACTTGATGGAAGAGGAAATCCACCAACAAAGGAACCACCAACAGAAAACAATGGAAGAAGGTGAAGGAGGAAGTGGTACCCACACTAACCTCAATCCAGGGCCAAACGGATAATACACTAATTGGTGGAGAAATTACCCACAACAAACAACTGAACAAGAGTGAGAGAGAAGCCTCAAAATCTTGTTCACAAAGAACAATCAGCCTCAATGCAACCTGTCCACACCTTTGCAACAGAATAAAAGTGTGGTGGATGGAGTGACCCTCAGATAACCAGCTGGAGCAAAGGACCCACCAAAGAAGGACCCAACAACAACCAAAACCCAAAGACATACAGAGAGCCAACATAAACGACAGTCCAAGACCAGCGAGCTCAGGAGATTAAGGAGACTACAGCACCGAATCTCGCATGTATTTACCATAGAAGCTCATACCATAAAATCAGGGAGTCAGAACAGATCAATTTAAGAAACAGAGGCTAGCAAGAAGAGTCTCACAAACAATGGGAAGACAAAGAAACAATCCCCAAATGAGAGGAAAGGAAGAAGAACCAGATAGAATGATGAATAAAACAGAGGCAAGTCAACTATCAGATATTGAGTTCTAAGCATTAGTTATCAGGAAGCTCAAAAATCTCGATAAGCTCACAGAGAATTATCAGAAACTACAGGGAAACTAAAATGAACTCACTGCAAACTATATCAACATGAAAAATGAAATACAAACTATAAAAAATTAAAAATACAATACCTGAACTAAAGAACACATAGGAGGAATCAAAAGCAGGCTCAATGAAGCCCAGGATCGGATCAGTGAGCTAGAGGACGAGGTAGAAAAAAAACACCCAGAAAGAGCAAGAAAAGGAAAAGAGGATCAGAAAGAATGGAAAAGTATTAAGGGAAATACAGGACAACATGAAACATAATAATATTCATATAATAGGGATACCAGAAGGAGAAGGAGAAGAGCAAGGGATAGAAAACCTGGTTGAAAAAGTAATGATGGAAAACTTCCCTACTCTGATAACGGAAAATGTCACACAAATCCAGGAAACACAGAGCGCCCCAATCAAGAGGAACCCAAAGAGGGCCGCTTCAAGACACATCATAATTAAAATGGCAAAATTCCAAGACAAGGAGAGAATCTTAAAGGCAGCAAGGGAGAAACAGGAAGTAACATACAAGGGAGCCCCGATAACATTAACAGCTGACTTCTCAATGGAAACACTCCAAGCCAGAAGAGAATGGCAAGAAATATTCCAAGTAATGAGAACCAGAGGCCTGCAACCAAGACTACTCTACCCAGCAAGGCTCTCAATCAAGATAGAAGGCCAAATAAGGAGCTTCTCACACAAAAGAAGTCTAAAAGAATACACTTCCACCAAACCAGCTCTGCAAGGGATGCTAAAGGGACTGCTTTAAAGAAAGGAAGAAAAAGAGAGAGAGAGAGAGAGAGAGAGAGAGAGAAGAACACAGGTACAAAAAATTGGCAATGAATAAATATCTATCAATAATAATCTTAAATGTAACTGGATTAAATGCTCCAATCAAAAGACATAGAATAGCTGAATGAATAAGAAAGCATTACCTACACATATGCTGCCTACAAAAGACATACCTCAGGACAAAAGACCTACACAGACTGAAAGTGAAGGGCTGGAAACAAATTTTCCAAGCAAACAGACAGAAAATAGAGCCGGGGTAGCAATACTCATATCAGACTAAATAGACTTCAAAAAAAGGGCCATCAGGAGAGACCCAGAAAGACACTTCATAATACTCAAGGGAAGAATCCAACAGGAAAACATAAACATTGTAAATGTATATGCATCCAACATAAGAGCACCCAGATACATAAAGAAAATCTTGGAGGACTTCAAGAAAGATATTGACAGCAACACAATTATAGTAGGGGATTTTAACACCCCACTGTCAAAAATGGACAGATCTTACAAACAAAATATCAACAAAGATACTGTAGCATTGAACAATGCCTAGATGAAATGGATTTAATTGATATATATAGAGCCTTTCACCCCAAAGTAGCTAAATACGCCTTCTTTTCAAATGCAAATGGAACATTTTCAAAGATAGACCATATGATAGGACACAAAACAAGCCTCAACAAATTCAAGAAAATTGAAATCGTATCAAGTATTTTCTCCAACCACAAGGGACTGAAATTAGAAACCAACCCAAAGGAAAAAACCGCAAAACACTCAAAATCATGGAGATTGAATAGCATGTTATTAAACAACAAATGGGTCAATAATGAAATTATAGAAGAAATAAAAAAGTTTCTTGAAACAAATGAAAATGAATTTAAAACAACACAAAACCTATGGGACACAGCCAAGGAAGTCCAGAGAGGGAAGCTCATAATTATACAGGTCTACCTAAAAAAGATAGAAACACTTCAAACAAACAACCTAACCATATGCCTACAAGAACTCGAGGAACAAGAGCAAAGACAGCCCAGAGCAAGTAGAAGGAAGGAAGTAACCAAGATCAGAGCAGAGTTAAACGACTTAGAGACTAAAAGCACAATTCTAAGGATCAATGAATCCAGGAGCTGGTTCTTTGAAAAGATAAACACAATTGACAAGGCTTTAAGCAGGATCATCAAGAAAAAAAGCAAGAGGACCCAAATAAACACAATCAGAAATGAAAGAGGAGAGATTACAACCGATGCAACAGAAATACAAAGGACTGTAAGAAGCTACTATGAAAAACTGTATGCCAAGTAATATGAAAACCTAGGTGAAATTGACAAATTTCTAGAAAAATACAATCTTCCAAAACTCAATGAACAAGAAGCAGAAAGGCTAAACCAATCAATAACAGCAGACAAAACTGAAGCAGTAATCAAAAAAACTCCCAACACACAAAAGCCCTGGACCAGATGGTTTCACAGGAGAATTCTACAAAGCATTTAAGGAAGAGCTAACCTCTATCCTTCACAGACTATTCCAAAAATCCAAAACGAGGGAATACTCCCAAACTCCTTTTATGAAGCCAGCATCATCCTACACCCAAAACCAGATAAAGACATAACAAAGATAGAAAATTTCAGGCCAATATCACTGATGAACAGATACACTAAAATCCTCAACAAAATATTGGCAAACTGCATCCAGCAATACATTAAAACGATCATACGCCATGACCCAGTGGGATTCATCCCAGGGATGCAAGGATGCTACAATATTCGCAAATCAGTAAACGTAATACATCACATAAACAAAATGAAACACAAAAATCACATGATCATATCAATAGATGCAGAAATAGTATTCGATAAGGTACAGCACCCATTTATGATAAAAACACTCAGCAAAGTGGGAATAGAAGGAGCATTCCTCAGCATAATAAAGGCCATATATGAGAGACCTACAGCCAACATGATACTCAATGGGCAAAAACTAAAATCTTTCCCACTGAGATCAGGGACAAGACAAGGTTGTCCACTATTACCACTTCTATTCAACATAGTACTGGAAGTTTTAGCCACAGCAATCAGACAAGCAAAGGAAATGAAAGGCATTGAAATTGGAAAGGAAGAAGTAAAACTGTCATTGTTTGCAGATGACATGATAGTGTACATAGAAAATCCTATAGACCCCACCAAAAACCTACTCAACCTAATAAATGAATGTGGCAAAACAGTGGGATATAAAGTCAACATTCAGAAATCAAAGGCATTTTGATATACCAACAATGAAATATCAGAAACAGAAATCAGGAAAAAAAATCCCACTCAATATAGCAACAAGAAAAATAAAGTACCTAGGAATAAACCTAACCAAGGAGGTAAAAGACCTGTACACAGAAAACTACACAACACTGAAGAAAGAAATCATGGAAGACACACACAAAAAAATAGAAGCATGTACCATGCTCATGGATTGGAAGAATTAACATCATCAAAATGGCCATACTACCCAAAGCAATCTATAGATTCAATGCAATCTCTATCAAAGTACCAATGACATATTTCACAGATATATAACAAACATTTCAGAAATTTATATGTAACCATAAATGACCCCGAATAGCTGCAGAAATTTTGACAAAGAAGAACAGAGTAGGAGAGATAACAATATCTGATATCAAACTGTATTACAAGGCCACTGTAATCAAAACAGTATGGCTCTGGCATAAGAACAGACACATAGGCCAATAGAACAGAATAGAAATCCCAGAAATAAACCCAAGTGTCTATGGTCAGTTGATATTTGACGAAGGTGGCACAAGCACAAAATGGAGTACAAATAGCCTCTTTAACAAATGGTGTTGGGAGAGCTGGACAGCTACATGCAAAAAAAAAAAAAATGAAACCTGATCACCAACTGACACCATACACAAAAATAAATTCAAGGTGGATAAAAAACTTAAATATAAGTTGTGACACCATAAAAGTTCTAGAGGAAAACATAGGCAGGAAAATCTCAGACATTCCACCTAGCAACATCTTCAATGATATGTCCCCTAGAGCAAGGGACATAATGGAAAGAACAAATGGGACCTCAGGAAAATAAAAAGCTTTTGCATGGTTAAAGAAAACAGCATTAAAATGAAAAGAGAACCAACCATATGGGAAATCATATTTGCCAATGATACCTCAGACAAGGGTTTGATCTCCCAAATATATGAAGAACTCACATGATTCTATTCTAGGAAGATGAAGAACCCAATTTAAAAATGGGCAAAAGACTTGAACAGATATGTCTTCAAGGAGGACATACAGAGGGCCCATAGAGATATGGAAAGATGCTCACCGTCACTAAGCATCACAGAGATGCAAATTAAAACCACAATGAAGCCCGGCTGGTGTAGCTCAGTGGATTGAGCACAGGCTGGGAACCAAAAGGTCCTGGTTCGATTCCCAGTCAGGGCACATGCCTGGGTTGCAGTCCAGGTCCCCAGTGAGGGCCATGTGAGAGGCAACCATACATTGCTCTTTCTCCCTCCCTTCTCCTCTCTCTAAAAATAAATAAATAAAATATTTTTAAAAAACCCACAATGAGATACCACTTCACACTGGTGAGAGTGGCCACCATAAACAAATCAACAAATAACAAGTGTTGGAGAGGATATAGATAAAAAGGAACCCTAGTGCACTGTTGATGGGAATGGAGACAGGTGTAGCCACTGTGGAAAACAGTATGGACTTTCCTCAGAAAACTGAAAATGAAACTGCCTTTTGACTCAGCACTTCCGCTGCTGGAATTATAACCTAAGAAACCTGAAACACCAATCCAAAAGAATTTATGCACCCCAATGTTCATAGCAGCACAATTTACAATAGCCAAGTGCTGGAAGTAACCTAAGTGCCCATCAGTAACCAAATGGGTCACAAACCTATGGTACATTTACATATGGAATACTAGGCAGCAGAAAGAAAGAAGGAGCTCCTATCATTTGCAACAGTGTGGATGGAACTGGAGAGAATTATGCTAAGTGAAAGAAGCCAGGAGGTGAGGGACAAATATCTTATGATCTCACCTTTAAGTCTAACCTAATCAACAAAACAAACAAGCAAACAAAATATAACCAGAGACATTGAAATTAAGAAGAATCTGACAATAAACAGAGGGGTGGTAGGAGGTGATCAAGTGGAAGAAGGGGGAAAGGATTTTCAGGAACAACTATAAAGGACACATGGACAAAACCAAGGGGGGTTGGAAGCAGAGGGGGAGGTGGGATGGCAGGGGTGATGGGAGAGTGGTGGGGGGTAAATGCAGACAACTGTACTTGAACAATAAAATAATTAAAAAATAAAGAAATAAATAAAAGGAACATAACAAAAAAACTATAGTACATTTACACAATACAATACTATAATGCAGAAAGAAAGAAGGAGCTCCTACCCTTTGCGACAGCATGGATGGAACTGGAGAGCATTATGCTAAGCGAAATAAGCCAAGCAGTGAAAGACAAATTCCGTATGATCTCACGTATAAGTGGAACCTAATCAACAAAACAAACAAGCGAGCAAAGTAGAACTGGAGACATTGTGATAAAGAACAAACTGACAGTAACCAATGGGAGAAAAGGGCAAAGGGTCATCAAGAACATATATAAAGGACCCATGGACAAAGCCAAAGGGGAGTAGGCTTGAGGGTTGGAGGTGGGGATGGGTGGAGCAGGGGGAGTGGTGGGGGGAAAAATAGAGACAACTGTACATGAACAATTAAAAAAGAAAAAAGTATACAGAGAGACAAGTTCCAAGTATTAGTCCAGTTTGCTGAATAAATACATACACATAGCAAATAAGGTGATAAAATATAAATGGGGGTTACATGGTTAGAAGATTTGAAAGCCAGGAAATTGAATTTGGGCTTTACACCCCTCTGATAACCTAGAACAGAATTTATTGTCATCATTTCATGGTGAAAAACAATGTTGTGTAAGGCACAGAAGGTCTAAGATTTACACTTGTTTCTAACTCTAGCTAGCTCTGTGACTTTGAGCAGTTTATTACCTCGGTTTACCCTATATATGTATGAAGAAGTTAGATTAAATTGTTTTTAAAAGTCCATTTGCTCTGACACAATGTGATGAGAAAAGCCTGATTTGTTTCCCTTGGTCAAACCTATAGTGACATGTATTTAATTACAATCTATATTAAATGGCTTTACTGAAGGTTTTGAGCTAATAACTATTTATTTCAAAAAATACTGATAATGAGCAATATCTTAGAAGCTTTCCTAACCACCATGGACTGTAGAGGATTATATGTGGTAAAAAGTAATTAAATTACCTCAAGATTTTAAAACTGGGTAAAAATTATTTTATGAAGCAAAACATACCAGAAAGCATTGGATATCTACTACCTCCTTGTAACTCAGGAAAAGCAGGAGGAAGAGTCTAGTGGAAACGTGGGGGGGAGTAAAGGAGGACAATATTAGAAAGATAATAAGAATTTCTGTCTTGAGACTGTGAAATGAGCTCAATTATTTACCTCATTGAATGCCCAATCCCCACTGAAATAATAGAAAAATATAAATAAAATATTAAATGCAAAAATACAAATGGGGAACCATCATTAGACTAAAAACAATGAGGAATTTCTGCAAGATAGAAATCAGGTATTGATGATGAAACTAGAGGATGTAGAAAAATACTGTAGATGTAAGAGGCATGCTTCACAGTGGTGCTTCAAAGAAATTCCAAGTTTTGGGGAAGCAAAAGCAAGTCATAGAAAAATCATCATGGTGACAAAATATTGAAGGACAGCTGCGACAAACACCTACACCTCCTGTAATAGGGTGTAGGCTGAGAGGCCCCAGGGCCCCCACAAGCCTAGTTTGGGGCCTGTGAAAAGCAGCTGCAGCCCTGGCTGGTGTATCTCAGCGGATTGAGTGTGGGCTGGGAACCAGACAATCCCGGTTTGATTCCCGGCCAGGGCACATGCCTGGGTTGCCGGCTGGGTCCCCTGTGAGGGCCATGTGAGAGGCAACCATACATTGCTGTTTCTCTCCCTCTCTGTCTCCCTCCCTTCTCCTCTCTCTAAAAATAAATAAATAAAATCTTTTAAAAAAAAGCAGCTGCAAAGGGATAGAGTTATTCTGCATATCAACAACAGGCAAGCTTCATATGTATATGCAAAAACAGTTATTTTGCATATCAACAGAAGACTAGCTAGGGAAATGGGCCTGACTTTGACCCATGATGTAACTGGCAGTTTCACCCAATACAGTGCCTGTGCAAGAGCTTGGAAATGATTCCACACCACAAAGCCACACCTGCCTGGACTATGGCAATGGAGAAAGGCACAAAAATAGGAGAGTGCTAGCAGGTGTAGCCAATCGTGGGAGGAGTCAGAAATGGGGTTACAAAGGAGGTTCCAGGCTGGGATTTAAACTGAAAGGTGGACCGCCATGAGGGTTGCGGTGATGTGAGACCATGCAGGAAGAAAAGGGGTGAAAGGACTCATGCTGGTGAGCCATGAGGAGGTGCCACATGGTTTTGGATTAAGAACTGGAGATCATGGCAACACAGCTGATGGTGCTATGTACTGTGGGAGACCTGCCCATCCAACCACTGATTATTGGAAAGAACCGGGAGTCTAGCCAAGCTACAGACTTCTATTTCTTTTCCTGAGATGCAGTACCCAACTGGCCTGTTTTAGCAAGGGGAGGCATGACTGTGTGTGTGTTGGTGGGTGTTTTAAAGGGACTTTGAGATTTAACGGCGACATTCCACCATTACTCTAAACCTATATAACTTTTGAATAAATAGTTCCTTTCCTTTTTACCAAACTCTGGCATTGAGAGCCACAGTTCATACCGGAAGCAAAGACAAACCTAGAAAAGAAAGACCTTGGGGGAGGGGGCTTCTTTTGGTTACAGTATCTAGGCTTCCCAAATTGGTTATTTCTGTAACACTCCTAACATCAGTACAAATGTAAGCATAATGAGTAAACAAATACAAGATATAAAACCAAATTAAAATTCTAGAGAAAAATATATATCTGCGATGAAAAATCACTGGGCTTAATTAATAATAGATTTGACATTATAGAAAAGAATTGCTGACCTTTAAACATAGCAGTAGAAACTATTAAAAATGAAACAGAGAAAAAGTATTTTCAAAGTATAGTCGGTAATATTATAACAACCATATATGGTATCAGAAAGGTACTAGACTTATCACTTTGTAAGATAAATAAATGTCTAATCACTATGATATACACCTGAAATTAACATATTATTGTACATCAACTGTAACTGAAAAAAATTTTAAGGTTTTATTTATTTATTTTTAGACAGAGTCGAAAGGAGGAGAAAGAGAGGAAGAAAAACAATGTGTGGTTGCCTCTCATGCACCCCAAACTGGGGACCTGGCCTGCAAGCCAGGCATGGGTCCTGACTGGGAATCAAACCAGCAACCCTTTGGTTCACAATCTGGTGCTCAATCCATTGAGCCACACCAGCCAGGGCTGAAAATTTTTTTAATAAAATAAATTTAAAAAATTGAATGTTGTATCAGCTGTTGGAAAACATAAAGTGGCTTAACATATGCGTAATGAGAGACTGAGAAGTGAGTGAAATTGTTACAGAACAGACCGGGGGCACCAACAATATACAGTTACCAAAAAGGAGCCCCTTTGTGCTCCTGAGGTTCCCCACGCCATTCTACTTTCATTATGCTCGCCACCAAAGGAAAGACGTCTCTCAATGCCAGAGACTGGTGAAAAGGAAAGGAATTATTTATTTACAAGTTATACAGGCTTGGAGTAATGACTTAATGTCTCCTTTAGGATACTAAAGTTCTTTAGAATACCCACAAATGCACACAGTCCTCCCTTTTCCCCCTTCCCAGTCCAGGGTACCATATCTCATGAAAAGAAGTAGAAGTCTGTGATTCAGGCAGCCCCTTGGTTCCAACACCATCCACTGTGTCACCACCATGATCTCCAGTTAATCCAAAACCGTGTGGCACCTTCTCATGGCCCACCAGCAAGAGTCCTTTCACCCCTTTTCTTCCAGGCAGTCTCTTCTGCTTCCTAGGCTGCACGGCAAAAGGAGCAACCCCAAAGCCACGTGGTCCTCTCTCTCTCTCTCCCAGGCTGAGGGGCCCCACTCCTCCAAAGCCTCGTGGTCCTGACTTTCCTTCCTGCAGCGTCTCTCCTGCATTCTTCCAAACTGCTAAATCTTGCTTCCCAGCTTCCTAAGCTGCGTGGCAAAGGGAGCCCCAAAGCTGCACGGTTCTCCCCTCTCACCAAAACCTGTGTGTTCCTCTCCCTTGTATGGCTGCCACACCTGGATTTAAATCCCAGCACCAAACTTCCTCTGCAGCCCCATTTCCAACTCCTCCTACAATCAGCTACACCTGTCAGCATTCCCATATCCTTCCAGCTTTACTGGGCTGCCATGTTAATTGTAGGCAGGTGTGGCCCCATGGCATGGAGCCGAGCATCTCCAAGCTCTCACACAGGCACTATGAGCAGGGGGAGTTTCCTCCCAGTTACATCTTGGGTGGAAGTCACTTCCATCCCCCTGGCTCAAAGCATAGCCACAGCTATTTAACATATCTATGAAACCAGTTAAAGGTTATATACATGTTAAATGACCATGCCAGAGGTTAGCTGCAAAGCTGCTGCTATACAAAACAGCTCTGAATGGCCCTGCTCCAGGAGTCCCATCCCCACTAGTTCACACTTGTGGTGGTGAGGACATCCTATATATTTTTTTCTAATATTTCCTGGACACCTGGAGCTCTGGACCCCATTACAAATCCCTATTTGCCTCCCACCTCCGGCAGCACCCTGTTACAAAATTACTTGAAAGAATAAAGGCCAAAATTTACAAATTTGATAAAAATAATTTTAAAGTATATTTTATTGATTATGCTGTTATAGTTGTCCCATTTTTTCTCCTCTTTATTCCTCCCAGCCCTGTACACCCCTCCCACTAGCATTCCCCCACTTAGTTCATGTCCATGGCTCCTATATATAAGTTCCTTGGCTTCTCCATTTCCTGTACTATTCTTGACCTCCCCCTGTCTATTTTGTAGCTACCATTTATGATTCTGATTCCCTGTACCTTTTCCCCCATTCTCCCCCATCCCACTCCCTGCTGATAACCCTCCATGTGATCTGCATTTCTGTGATTCTGTTCATGTTTTAGTTGTTTGCTCAGTTTGTTTTTGTTTTTGAACTTTTTTCAAATATTTTATTTATTTATTTTTAGAGAGAAGAGAAGGGAGGAAATAAGAGATGGAGAGAAACATCAGTGTGTAGTTGCCTCTCATGTGGACCTGATGGGGATCAGACACACAACCCAGGCATGTGCCCTCATTAGGAATCGAACCAGCTATGCTTTGATTCGCAGCCCACGCTCCACCCACTGATCTACACAATCAGGGCAAGTGCTAATTTTAAAAAGTGTAGACAGCTGTTCTTGAACAACATTAAAATACTTTTTTAAAATAATTACTTTCTTGTTATTCAATTACAGTTGTCTGCATCCTCTCCCCTCCCCTCCCCCCACCCCCTCCAACCCCACCTCCCTTCCCCACCTCCCTCCTCCCCCTTGGTTCTGTCCATGTGTCCTCCATAGTGGTTCCTGAAAACCCTTCTCCCCATTGACCCCTAGAATCTTTGATGGCTACGACTCATGCCTGGATTTCTGACTGTAATTCAGTCACTAAGTACTTGTTTTGTGATCTTGTGTAAGCTACTTGATGTCACTGCCTTCAGTTTCTTCAACTGTAAAATGGCAAAAATTATATCTACCTCTTAGGTTGAGAAGATTTAAGTGAGGAGACAATTTAAAATGTACTGTTTTTTATCATTAACTGTTCAATGAATTATGTCCTATAAAAAAAGGTATTGTGCTTGTAAAAAAAAAGGGAATTAAGTAGGGTCTTAATTGCCATGTAGGATTTTCATCTGTCTTTACTGATCACTGTCTTTAGGCAAGAAATCTGAACTCATGCTCCTTCTCCCATATACAAAAGGGATCATGTTGCCTTTCTTTCCTTTTCTTTTTCCTTTCTTTCTTTCTTTTGCAAAAATGTATGAAGATTAATTACACCATATAATGGATTTTTCTTTTTTTACAGTAGGTAAAAAGTGCTACATGGCGTTTTATTTCAAATTTTTTTCTTCAAGAGTTGAAAATACCTCACATCTCTTTCTAATTTTATTTTATTTTTTTAGTGCATGTGGCTGTTCACTTAGCTTTTAAGGTGATGTGTGGACGTTTCTCATTAAGGCAATAATCTATGTCACTTTATATGGCATGCTAAAATCCTTTTTTGACAATCTTGTTGTGACATGTAACAATTGTTAGGTGGGATGGATGTATATGCAGATGCTTAACCAGATTTTATTGATTATAAATAAAATAGCTTAAAAATAAAACTTTAAAAATATAATCACTGCTGCCATTTTTCACAAAAAAGTCAGAATAAAGGAATATGGGGTGTTCTGTTAGGGACAGACAGATGGCTTTTATTTTCTTTGCACTAGGACACAGATGCTATCTGGAAAGCCACCTTCAGAACTGGCAAAAGTGCACAATGCGGTGCATCCTCAGGAGTGTGTAGAATACAGGATGAGAGCTGATCATGCATTTAGAAAGCCCCTTACACTGTCCCCTAAAAATGAAATATCTATAGGGAATATCAGTCTTCTCAATAAGTTCCAGTGTGTAAGAAATATTGCTTTACTTATTTCTTTTAAATCAACCAAAATCCAACTCTGATCTCCCATCCAACCACCTTGAAGGGAATTCAACCTCAATCATAATGGAACTTCTCTCACTCACAAAGTTTTGGAACTGAGGAGGTATTGAACACAACAGAGTGTAAGAGTGATCTTTGGTCTTTTAGTCCAAATTCATTTCTACTTTGATGCCCATTGTCCACCAGTTTCTCTTAACAGTGTACTGTACTGGCATTTTGGTTGAAACAGTCCTTGTAGTGTAAAGCTGTCCTGTACAGTGTAGGATACTTTTAGTATCTGTGACTTCCACTCATTGTGACAATCAAAAGAAGCCTTCTACACCTTTCCAAAGCCCCTTCATCGAGCTTCTTAATAGACCTACTTTTATCTCTCCAGCCAATTCTCTGGAAACTGATGGCGTTGGGGCTATCATGTCCCCCATTATGTGCCCCCCTCATGGGCTCAAGTGCTCTGAATGGAGACTTGTTTGGTGGCTACTTTGCTGTCATTTTGTGTGGCAACCCAACATCTTCCCTAAAACTCTGCAAGAGGGAATCTGTAGGTTTTTTCATTGGAGTTTCCATAGACTTCCAGCCCTTCCTTATCCTTGGAACAATCTTTTTCTTCCTCTTGCTGCCTGTGCTACACCTATTACCTCCTTTATCCTCCACTCTCACACCAAATGCAATGGCTTCTTTTTGTCTCCATAGCACAAGCCATTTGGGAAACTATAGCAAGAAAGGGGGATTCTCTTCAGGCCATTTCTGCTTTATTCCTGCAGCCTACACTGTGGCAAAGAAGTACAGAAGTTCTGGCCATCTTCTCAGAACCTAGGGGTAGAATATAAGAAGGAAAAATAGAAAATACAAACTACTAAATGTTGTGACATTCAATAGCAACAAAACAAAAAAGCTAATTAATATGAATAAATTTTCCCACCATGTATCCAAAATGCATTTTGCATTGCATTCCCTTCAAAAATGAATGTTCTTGCTCTACCTCTATGATCTGCAGTGTTCTCTAACTTCAGCAAATAGGAGGCATGGCTATTAGTAATGCTATCGGAGGCAAAAGCAGGGAATAATTTGACAGGATTAAGGGCTGTAATTTTTCTCCTTTGGGATTCCTCTATCAATAACAAAACTCAAAGTTATTTGAGCAACTATTTTTCTCAGTTCTTGAGATGGTGGCATTTGGATAAAATCCAATTGCCATATCTTGAATGAATCTAAAGGAAGTGGGAAATGTCCTTGGGACCTGTGGAATGATTTTCCAGGGTTATATTTGAACAGCTAGAACATCTGCTATATACTTCTTGAGCTACAGTAGTAGTAATATGGTTTACTCCATGAAATCACCTTTTAGGACTTTGATGTATAGGGAACCGTTCGTGGGAATTGTAGCTCAGCTTTCACTGTTTAAAACCTCAGTGGGACACGAGTCGGCAAGCAGGTCCCATATGCATGGACAGGTTTTCCCATGGGTAAATCAGCCCTACATTTTTTCTAGAGCTAAGGCTTGCTCTTGCTAAAAAACTCTCTTCCCCTGGATTAAAGCAGCAAATGTTGAATGCATATCTTCAAAGCAGCTTCCTGAAAGTCTGTGATAAGTCCCTGAAGTTCAGGCCAACCCCTTTTCCCTTTGCATTTGCAAATATCCTTCTTTGATGTCCTCTCCTTTGTTGTCTATCACCTGATGAGGACCTGTGCTTAGTAAATGGAAACCACTCTCAATGTAATGTGCCCAGAAAGACAATAAAAGCCTATCTAGGCAGGGGTTGGGGCGCTCTCTCCTCTGGAGAGAGTGGCTGAGGCATTCCAAGATGCACTATCTGACCCACTCTCGGGCCCTTTCTCTCTGGCTCTCTCTCTGACTCAGAAGGGGAATGTGTAGTCCCTGCATTTTCTCCCCAGGATTTATGTGTGAATTATTTACAAATCGGCCCAGCATTTGGATTCTGCAGGACAGTGTCTGCCACAGCAGTAATATGGTTTACTCCATGAAATCACCTTTTAGGACTTTAATGTTTCAGCTCATGTACATGTTAATGTATAGACAATTAAGCCCCTGTAGGTAAGATTGGTTTTTGATTGGGTCCAAGCATATCTGTTTGCTTGGGACAAAGTTTTCCCATTTTGTTGCCATACCCTCTTCCACAATTGTCTGTTGGAACTATAAAAGATTTTTATAGATTTAGTAGGTAGTGAGGAGCATTTTCAGATCTGGATAATTTTGACTATTTAATGCTGCCTGTCTAGCTGCAGTATCAGGTAAATAATTTCCTATTGCTTCCATGGTAGCAGGTTTAGAAAGTCCTGGAATTTTGATAATTGCCAATTGTTTCAATTTCTGTATGACAGGTAATAGTTTTGCAACCTATTTCTCATCCTTTATAGGCTGCCCTGAGGAAATGAAGACGCCTTGCTGCTTCAATAATATTCTAAAGTTGCAAGCTACACCAAAGGCATAACTATTATCAGTGTAAATATTGGCTATTTGGTTTTTGGCCAATTGATAAGTTTGAGTTAGAAAAGTTAATTAGGCTTGTTGGGCAGATCTTATTCAGGTAAATAATAACTTTCAATTATGTCCACCATTAAGTAATTGCATGTCCAGCTTGGTAACATACCTGTTTATCTTTCAAAGATCCTTTTGTAAACCAAATTTAGTCAGCATGATTTCATTTAAACGATTCTTAGGAACAAGTAGGTGGTCAACAAGCAAAACACCACTGTGGATATCTTCATCCTACAAAGAAAGTAGTGAAGTTGCTGGGTTGTAACTGTTTTATTGCGTTCAAGTAAAATTAAGTGCAGAAGGCAAGAGCCAGTTGACTAAAGAAAATTTGAATATGATGAGAATTCCGTGGAGATTCAACAGAATTAGGAACACAAACAAAGGAGAGCCTATATTTATCTTTTCTGTTTACTTATACAACATGTCTATATCAGAGATGGTTGTCATGCAGGGAGGGAGCCCTTTGGTCACTGAGTCTAATTGCTAACTACAGTAGCCTGTGGTCTATGCTAATTATTGTTTGAGTTAAAAGTTCTGAAAGTTTTTCCTTTATTTTCATGAATAAAAAGTTAGAAAGTTTATAATTAAGGTATGCCAGAGAAGAAGATTCAGATAATCTTTTTAGAGATTTTATAGCTTGTTTCTCTTCTGTATTTCACTGAATTGGATGAGGTCAATTTGATTTTAATAAGAAAGAAATATGCTGGGGCATTTATAAAAATTTGGAATCCAATTGTGACATTCATTCAAACCCAGGAATTCTCTGAGCTGCATTCTTATTTTTGGAAGAGGAAACGCTAGGGTTCTTCTGAGTTTTTCAGGGTTAATTAGTAGCCTGTATTTAGATATTAAATAACCAAAATATTTTTTTGTTAAAGATTTTATTTATTTCAGAGAAAGGGGGAGGGGGGGAGACAGAGAGGGAGAGAAACAGCAATGTATGGTTGCCTCTCACATGGTCCTCACTGGGAACCTGGCCCGCAACCCAGGCATGTGCCCTGACGGGGAATCGAACTGGGACCCTCTGGTTCCCAGAGCCCGCGCTCAATCCACTGAGCTACACCAGCCAGGGCCGATAACCAAAATATTTTACTGGGGGTAAACAGAATCAGAACTTGTCCCTTGATATCCTAGGTCCCTTTATAACTACCTGTTGTTATAGGTAAATTGCGTCCTTTTGGGGAGTCTATTAATTTCCTAGAGCATAAGTCATCCACATATTGGGTTAGAGTGGAATCTTAAGGAAAATTAGTATCATTTTAATCAGCTTTTAGTAGCTAAGACAATAGGTGAGACTCTCCATTTATCCCTAGGGCAATACTGTCCAAGTAAACTTAAAATCTTCCCAGGTGAAAGCAAAGAGGTATTTCTGTCTTTCTTTGTTTTCTTTCCTTTTTCTTTTCTTTTTTTGCCGAAATGCTGAAAAAAGCACTACATAAATTTATTACTGAAAAATATTGGCGGTCCACAAGAAGAGCTGATAATATTGTAGGTTACATGGACTTGACAGTGTCTTTGGGAACTACAGTGTATTTGGGAATAACAATTTCATTTATAGCTATGAGATTCTGTACACATCTCTATACTTACCGGTTGAGTGTCTTTACTGGGGGGACATGGAATTTGAAGTTCCTTTTTAAAGTAATCTTGTATGATGGGCTCACTTCCAGTGTGTGCATAAAGGATATCAGTGACTGGAAAAGGCCAGAAGTTGAGTTGGAACATTGTGCAACAAATGTTCAGTTTTAAGGTTATTTTCCTTTTTTGGAATTTCCTTTAGAATCATTATTTTCTTAATTAGTCCAGTATCCGATTTGCTTATTTCTAAATACATTTCACCATTCTGGAAAAAAGATATATGGGAGTCATTGGTTTCTAGAAAATCTCACTCTATCAGGTGAGTTGGGACAGATTTGATTAGTAAAAATATATGTTGCCCCATAACATTCCTTAGTTAGAAGGGAACATATTCTGATTTACAAAACAAGCACGGAAGCTTTACTCTGAGGGAGGAGGCAACATAGTTAGTTAGTTAAGAAGAGTTAAAGTACCCCAGTATTTACAATGACCTTAGTAATTTTTGTTTTTAATCCTCACCTGAGGACATTTTTTCATTGCTTTTACATGGAAAAGAAGGGAGAGAGGGAAACATTGGCAAGAGAAAAGCATTGATTGGCTGTCTCCCATACTTCCTTGGATGGGAGATTATATGTGCCCAGACTGAGGATTGAACCCCAGACCTAGGTATGTGCCCTGATCAGGAATTGCACCTGCAACCTTTTAGTTACAGAATGACTCTCCAACCAACTGAGCCACATCGGCCAGGCAAGGGCCTTAGTAATTTTTGCTTTTGTATAGTAATTTTAATTTCTCCTAAACTGTGGGTAAGGAGAAGGAGAAGTGCCTTTTCATAGTTCTCAGAGCAGCCCAATTTTTGCTTCTTTTTGTTTTTGTTACGGGGGGATCTGGCTAGATTGCTGGGGAGCAGGAGAGGGAACACCACGGTGTCACATGAGGCTGCTCTCCCCAGAGTGGAGGAGGGGTTGGAAAGCACTAGAAGCTTTGGAGAAGCCACAGGTGGTACACGACAGATTTCCACACCCCTGGGCAAGGGTAAATAAACCTACACATGATGTCTGATGCTGCACGTGGCTAGAAACACTCCCCATCCCTTCTGGATCGTGGTGGCAGGAGGAGGGGCAGAGACACTGCTCAATCTTGTATAATGGGTTTAATTCTAGTGTGTTTATAAAGGATATCAGTGACTGGCAAAGGCCTGAAGTTGCATTGGAATATCCAATTGAGTGTGAAAGATGAAGGGAGAAGCCTTCCCCAGAGGTTAGGGGGAGGTACAGACCTGACAGTTTAGGATGGATTGGCTGGCAAGTTGGACACTTCCATAGTGTGCAGAATTTTGGGGGCAGAAGATTTAAATGGAGGGCAGGTAAAGATTTGTCCCTTTTTCCTTCCCCTTGCTTGCCCTGTTAGGGCCTGGGAGCTGGAGTGCTCCCTGGCTGGCGGGACCTGGAGACTGCGTGGTCTGGCAGAGTTTCTGCACCAGATCCCATGCAAGAAGCAGTAGCTATGTGGTTGACTGGAACTGCACTGCATGGTCCTGCTTGGCTGGGCGCATTGATGCACTGGCGAGCAGACAGTCGGAGGGGCAGGCTGCAGACACTGGGCTGATGGGTAGTGTGTAGAAGAAAGGGCAGTGCATAGTAAATAGGATGCTGGCATGCCCAGATTCCAGAAGACGTCTGAAGCTGGACTGCTACTGGGAACCAGCTAAGCTGCCTGAATTTTCCAAAGCATGGTATTTTTAAACGGGAGAAGGAACTCTGTACACAGCCTAGGACTGATTTGGCCTGCTGAAGTTTGGCAGGGTTATTTTATTTTATTTTTTTTTTTGGATGTTTTAAAGGGAATGAACTCTCCTACAGAAGCCTGCCACTGTTCCAAAATTATGTAGCTTTTGAATAAAAGACTCCTTTTCTTTTTCACCAAACCTCTGCCTGCAGAGTTTGCCTGTGTTTGATCGTAGGCAGCTGAACCCCACTTTGTTCGGTAACATTTTCTCTTTTTAAATTCCATTTCAGTTTTCTATAATCCTTAAATTTAACAGACTCCTCTAGGGGAATTTTCCTGTTAACCTAAATTAGTAATTGTGTCTCTCTTGCTCCCAGAAACCAGTAAGTATATTAATTAGAGTAGATCAGAGTAGCTGGGATTACATGTTCTAACATTTAAGTTAAATTCCTTTGTGAACCCATCATGGTTCTGGAGAAAGTTGGGGAAATTCTAAGTAGATTCCTTAATTCTGTTCTATCTTAAGGAATGTTTACACTTGCTGGTTTCCCTCAGCCTCAGATCAGTTTTTCTCAAAAGGGGAGTTGCTAGAATTCCTGTGTTATCCTTGTCTGAATTTCTATTCTCATTTTCCCATGGATCAGTAGGGGGTGTGTTGGAGGAGATATAGAGATGATGGAAGGGGAAGGAAGAAGAGAAGGGTAGGGCAAGTCTGGACAAAGAAGCCGAGAAACCAAAGATTATAGTGGAGGAGCTGTAGAAGGGGAGGAATGAGGTGTTGGCATTTATTAACTTTAGAAGCTCTCTTTAGTTCAGAGATAGTCTCTAAAATTTATTAACTTAAAACTAATCTCTGCTTCTTCTAGAATCTTATTTACAAATCAAGATATGCTTCCCATTTTTAAGTTTAGTTTTAAAGCCAGTACATTCTAATTTTGCATGCAAAATATTAATTTAGGTGCCCAAAGAAAACTGCATTTTGGCCACTCTAGTTCACTTCTAGTACATTCATTCACTTCTAGTTAAATTCTCCCATTTCTGTAAAGTACTTGCAAGTAATGGCTTCCTACATCCTCAGAAGTATTAATGAGGGCTGGGGTCTGGGAGTTTCTATCCTTGGAGGCAAAATTTTCTATGTTAATTTTATTTGGGGATCTGTAGAGGCTGTACAAATTTCTGGGAATATTGTGTAGTGGGTTGAAGTGTGCTGCTTATGGGTTGAGCTTCATGAGACTGTCACCTCCCAAGCCACATCAAGTCATTAGTCTGCTCTAGGTTAGACTACCCTGATTCCCACCCAGCTCAGAGAATGGGACCCCTTCATCCCTCCAGTTGTCTCAGCCAGTTACTCCTTGGCTGTTTAATACAGTCTTAAGGACTCAGCGTGCTTGGTGGTTAGTCTTTATATGTGCCCCTGGATGACTCAATTGTTAAATTACAGTTGAGATGGAATTTCCTATGCAGCTCCTGGACATTGTGGAGGAATGCCCACTGACACTTTCATAAAGATTCTTAGTTATGTAAGAATACCTGAAATTCCGGCTGGTGGGAGGAAGTGCCCCTTGTCTTCAGAGCCAAATGAGTTCAGACTCTCATTTACTGTTTGCAAAATGAGGAGCCAGTAGGGCACAATGGACCCCTGCTGGTACTTAGCACAAGTCTAGGTCTGCAAAGTGGTCCTGGGTGGGCTTCTTCGGAATCCTGCCAACTACATAGAAATGTTTAAACCTATAAGAACTTTTATGAGTTTATTTTAGTAAATCTGATGACAATTGTTTGAAAACAAAACTCAACAGATTGAGAAAATGCTCTGGGAAAATGGTAGTTTTGTACTTTATTTTATACATTACAATCAAAAGAGAAGATGTAAGTGGGCTACATGAAATCCATTGGTGATAGATTTTGGAGGCAGAAGAAAGCGAAGCAAGGAAACCTCTGGGTTTGGATAAAAAGTAAAATGATAGACACATACTTCTTACACATAGGTGGTTACAGGATAGTTAGCAGTCAATAATTTACATGATAACAATAACAATGAAGGAATTTGTGGTCTCCCATCTGTGTCTGTGTTTTTGAGAGTCTGGAAAAAGTTACTTTGTTATTGCAAAGGCATGTTTATCAGTTATGTCATTCTAGAAGCAAAAAGACAACAGACAGGATTAGTGAGGGTGAAGATTGACCCTTATTAGAGAAAAATACTGCCTTAGGACATGAATACCTGCCACAAACCTCTTTTAGTTAAAAAGTTTAAATTTCAGACCATTCTATGTGGTTACTTTAGGTTTCTGAGTTTAAAAGGCCACCACACAGGTCTCCCCAGAGCTTGTCAGGTTTAGTATTTGGCCCCTTTTTGGTCCACACATCTTTGTGCATTCTCATTCATGCTCTCTAAATTATCCCCATTTCACAGAGAATGAATATGAGGTTTAAAGAACTTTTTACTTAACCAAGGAAATACAGCCTGTGTATGGATGGTTTGGAATTGTTGCAATTACGGAAGGAAGTATTTTGTCTGCAAACATGGGGTGGAGAGGGGCTTGGACTCAGCTACTTATAAAAGTCTCCACCAGTATTGTGCTCAGTTTTGTCCCTTGCATGTTGTTTTTGATTGAAAGTAGGAAAATGAAATAGAAATCTAATAAAAATTATCACAATGTTAAGACTGAAAAAAATAAGTGTTTAAGTTTGTTAAGTGCAGAGTTCACACCTGGAATATATCTGTTTGGTCCTCCTTACACACTACTGAAAAATATGATGTCATCACAAACATTTAATGAAGCAAATTGGTGGGCACTTTGGTAATAAATTGCATTTTATTTTTCTTAGGTTAATGAACAGTCTTACAATATGATAAGAACATTTTCAATTTGAAATTGAACTCAATCTTAATACAAATTACTGGAAAAACACAATTCAGAACATTTTAACATTTTAAAAATTAGCTGTTCCTGTGGAGCGTAACATTTTATATTTTCATATCATCATGCTCTGAAGTAAACCGAAAGCAGAATCCTATTACTTTGTGTGTGGATAATTCATGATGATTTAGCATAAGATATCTCCCACCCCTACCAGAAAAAGTTATCCATGGTTATTAGTATTCATGGTTTATCAATTAAGAACTTTAAAATTATGCTTGGGGTATTTAGTTATCGTGAGAAAAACTGCTGCTCCCCTGACTTTTCATTGGCATTTTAACAAATTTCTCAGTGATTTGGGTACAGATTCAAGTTTGAGAATCATTACTGTGCTCTAGATTATACTACTCCCATTCCCACCCAGCTCAGAGAATGGGAGCTCTTCATCCCTCCAGTTGTCTAGGTGACCTTTTAGTGAGAACTAGATAGAGAGCATTTAAGGAGCACTCTGAGGGAAGAAGCTGTCATTTAGGTGTTGTGAATTGTAATAATTCAGATAGTCTGGTTTTAGGTCTAAGAAATCCAAGTAGAAAGTTGACATTCTGTTATAAAAATGAGAGCTTTAATTTATATTCTAGTACATATAGAGGATCTGTACATATGGAATAAACATACTTGCCTTTTGAAGGCAGTACCAAACTTTTCTTTAAGGAACATCTTGATTTTATACAACGGCTTCTAACAGGGACTTTTTTGAGGCTCCAGAGAACTACAGCCAAGAGCATGTAAAAGGTCATCTTAGCTTAATTTTGTGGGAGAAAAACCTTGGAAATCATGAAAGAATATTACATGTCTAAAAAGTAGCTGGTCTTAAAGCAGCGACCCCCACATTTTTTGCATTGTGCAGATTCAAAAAGTGAATTATTAAGCAAATAGAGCTTACTTGCTTCTAAGACTCATTTCAGGGAAATTTGAAAGAATATTAAAGTGGGATTGAAAACACCATATTACAACTTGGACATGGGAATTTGCCATATAAACAACTGTGAACCTACTTTTGCCCACCTCTATATTTAATAAGGGAATTGTATCAATATTAGGAGTAGAAATATAATATGTTAAGTAGGTAAATGGAGGGGCATAGAGATTATAGAGAAATCCATGAGTTAATAAGCAGGAGACAGAAGAATGTTGGTATTCATGTGATCACAAGCTGAGGTAACTTGAGAGTTTAGTTGGACAGTGTAATTGATGTTGGTGTCCCACCCCATAGTGCTTCCATCGAGTTCTTCTGCAATGTGGTACGCAGTTTCTCTAGTCACTGACAGCTTTCTTCCTCAAGCATCTGTGTCTCTCATTCTCTGCAAAAGGGCTTACTTTCATGTCACATTTGCTTGCTTAACACAAACATGGTGGCTCAGAAATGCCAGGGAATTCATGCTCCAATGGCAACCTTCAACCAGTGAGGATGACAGTCAGTGGTTAAATATTCTACCTTCTGCTCCTTGGTAAGATAATTTTGAGGTATATTTTATGTGGTTTTCCAGAAAGTTCCCAGAGGGATTGATTCTCAGTTGGCAGTAATCTGTTCATTAATACATTTATTGGCTTGTCTCCCTTCTCAATCTTGTTTTTATTTCTCCCTAACTCTTGCTCCTAGGATCATATAACAAACAAGGTCTTATTTTGTGTTAACCCATCCTAAGACATTCTGACCAAGTACAGCTGAGATCTTCGCAAAGAATAAGTTAACTCAATTATGAGGTCCACTTTCATATTAATAACATTATAATAACAGTAGCCACTGATAAAAATCATACAGTAATTAGAGTGGGAAAATATGGTTTATTTAGAATCATTATTTTATTTTTTAAAATTTTAATTACTTTATTGTTGTTCAATTACAGTTGCCTGCATCCTCTTCCCTCTCCTCCCCCCACCGCCTCCAAACCCACCTCCCCCCCCCCGCTTCCACCCTCCCCCTTGGTTCTGTCCATGTGTCCTCTATAGTGGTTCCTGAAAACCCTTCTCCCCATAGTTCCCTCCCCACTCCCCCTGGCTATTGTTAGATTGTTCTTAATTTCAATGTCTCTGGTTATGTTTTTCTTATCTTTTTCTCTTGTTGATTATGTTCCAGTTAAAGGTGAGATCATATGGTATTTGTC
>PVJI01012172.1:0-52787 GCA_004026765.1 Micronycteris hirsuta | reverse complement strand
TCCACCGTAACTACGCACCCGTCGTTGGAGGTCAGAAAAGTTTTTCAGAAGGCAGTCCAAGGGGGAGCTCGGAATGGACTCCTGCTGTCCCATCCTGAAAAGATCAAAAGAGGGACACAGAGCAGTCCTACCCAAACAAACAGCACAATAAAACGGATGCACAAACAGTTAAACGAGTCAGACATACAAACAAACTAAACGCAGCGCAGAGAATAACAGAAAACCTAATGTGACCGGTCACGAAACAAATAGGGTTTCCCCTCCAAATGTTGTATAAGATACAACCAAATTTCAGAGAGCAGCGTCCCGCCTCTGACAACCCCTGGGCAGGTCACTGGCAGCGTCCCACCTACTGCCACAGGGCCAAATGCTCCAGAGCCCAAAAACCAAAAGAGGATCCTCAGTTACTTACTCTTGCTCGAGCGGCCTGTCCAGTCTCCAAACCAAAACTCCACCGAGGAGATCTCGCTGGGGCCTCCAAATGTTGTATGCTAGATGCGAGTAACTGAAATAACAGAGACTTCAAGGCTAAAAAGGTGGAATTTATTGGCCAAGTTTTACCTGCGCAGGGGCGAACTCCCGAACGTGTCAGCAGACACAATGCCCAGAAGGCTGAAGATGGAGTCCCACCGGGCGCTTACAGACTAGGGTTTTTATAGGGAAATTTGGCGGGCGCGGGAAGAGCAAACAAGCATTTGAACAGAAGCAAAAAGCTATTGGCTAGAGTTAGCGCGCGCGGGAAGGGTAGGGGTATGTAACAGTTAAAAAATTTCAAAGCTAAACAGTCCATAATTAGCACACAGCAGGAATTCCACTCCTCCAAGGGGAGGTGGGTACGCCCTATCTTCTCGGGGCAGAAGAGTCAAGGGGGAGGGGCCGTTGCCCTAGTTACGGCTCCTGGTTCTTGCTGGCCCGAGTCTGGTGGCCTGCTGTTGACCCTTATCAAACTTGCGGGTCTTAACACAGGCACTGTGCCCAGCACTGGGAGGTGAGCTGCAGCATCACTAGTCCTCCTGATGGCAGGTCCTACAGCCCCTTCCTCCCTGCACTGACGCTAATAATATAGACAATCAGGGAGTGTCAGGAAGTGTTCCCCATTAACCAAGATGGTGCAGGGGGACGTTCTTAACACTGAGTGAGCCGAAGGCTAGAAAGATGAATGAATAGGACCCAAGCATGCAAAAACTAGCAATATAATTGGATAGAAAAAAAAAAAAAAAAAACCCTCCTATTCCTGTCTCTGTAAGAATTATTGGTTTGGGCAAGAAGAAGAGATAGTCTTTGAGACAGGAGTCCGCCATTCCCCCAGGTCTTGGTACCTCAGCCTCTTTCATTTTGCACCAATGCCTGTCTCATGAGTTTGGCTTTATTTTGTTACAGCAGGCAGCCACACCTGCACTTTTGGTTGCAAGCATTTCACTATGTCTGGCTGAAATTAGGAACACTGGAAGGCAAATCAGGTAAGGCAGCAATTTTCAATCAATGTACCATAAGAATTCTAAAAACATGCAATACCTTGTGGGAATTCTTTCCACACGCGTGTAAACACACAGTCTGGGAATCACGCGTGTCAGAGCACAGCTCTGCATGATTCCTGTGTGGGAAAGTGTGAATCATGTCTGTGGAATGGGAATTATCTAATGGGAATTTGACAAAAATGTATCTTAAGAAATTCTCTGACTTGCTGAGCCTCTTCCTCCCAAAGTCAGGAAGCTTAAGTTAATAAATCACTGCCTCAATGTTCTATGGTCCTAAAAGTTAACAGCCATAGTTAGCTTACCCTCAATTCACTTGTCTCCTGTTTAATGTATACCCTGGTCCTGTCTGCCACTAGACCTGAATTTACATCCTAATGCTCTGTTAATGAGTAAACCTACCCCTGTTCTGCATAAGCCCATGAATAATCAATCCAATGTAAGTATGTCCTAAAGCTTCTAATAAAAACCCCGGCTAAGCTACCCACGAGGGCTTTTCCAAGATGGAGGTGGAGAGAAAGACCCGTGGCAGCCGGATTCAATTCTCAAAGCGTGTCTCTGGGTAAGATTGATTCACGAGATCAGGGCGGTCCCCCCCCCACGGATTTTGCGGGTCGAAATCCGCGACAATACCTGACTATTTAGTCAGAGGCGCTGACCTCTTTTCCCTTAGATTGTCAAATAAAAAAAATGACAACAGCCAACACAGCAATATCTGTCAGGAGTGAATGAATCAAAACTATTTTTTGTCAGATTAGTAAACATGTATATTTTGATGTGCTTCAGACTTTTAGTAATTAGTTTATGTGTGCCAAGAGATGAAAAAGGGTGGCAATCATTGAAGTAAGTTAATCAAGCAGCAAGAGGGTCAAATATAGATTAGCAACCCTAGAAAGACTATGGAATGTGTCAGAGAAACTTGGCTACTAAACATGAAACTGCATTCATTTAGAATACCTTAAAGGCTAGCAACTATGCTCGCTGTTTTATGAGAAGCAGCAAAGCACAGTGGTTAAGAGTAAAAGTGCCAAAGCCAGAGAGCCAGGATTAAAAATCCCAGACAGCCACACGCAGCCTCAGGACTTCAAACAAGTTACTTAGCCTTTTTGCGTATCAATTTTTTTTCTGTGAAACAAAGTTCAAAATAATATTCATCAATTTATTCGTATTGCTGGAGGATTTTGTGAAAGTTTATATGTAGGCATTACCAATGAAGAGGTGAATGATACTCATCACAACAATCACGTGAAGAAAAGCAGAAACCCCAAACCTCAACTGTGGGATGAAACACAGAAAAACAAAAACAAATGCTCGCTTATTGACAATAAGAAAGAGGACAAAATTCAGAACTGAATGAGATAAAATTTGATGCTGAGCCAATGAACTTTGAAGCTAATGTTCCTTATATTAAACCTCTAACTGTTGAGATGAGTTCCAGAATGTACAGTAGCTTTGAAATATACACATGGATCTTGGCTGACTAATTTCAAAAAGCCAGAAAACTATTCCCAGCATATTCTCAAGATCATAGCGGATACAACTAACATTTATTAAGCACTTGATATATGCGAGTCATTGTGAAAATACTCTACATATGTTGTCTTATTTAATTTTCACAAACATCATGTGAATTATGTTTAAAAAGTTATGTAAAAATTTTATTAAGTCAGGGAAACATTGGCAGAGATAACTAGTAATAACGATCATACTCTTTCAGAAATAAATCATGGATGTAAGCTCGCTACTAAAAGAGTGAAGATCATAATATTATAATTTAAATGGATAAAATTTGAATTCAGATAAAGATTTGTCTCATTTCAAAGCTTGGACTATTGTATGTTGCAAATGTGTTAATATCACTGCAGGTAGCCTCAAATAACTAGAAAGGAGAACAGATACAAAAAATAGAAGGGATAAATATTTAAGAAATTAAAATAAGGTTTGCATATTTTCTGGTTTGTTTTACTTTAATTAAATATTAATAAATTAAGTAGTGTTTATATGCTTGTCTCAAAATGCCTTCTACCTTTTCTCACTAGAAAGAAATAGTGGGAAATTTACTGTCATGAGCCTTCCGCTACTGAGGGCAGTATCTTGGCTTCCTAAGAAGTCCACTCAAAGTATGTCTGGAACTTTGTAGAGGATGCTTTACAAGTGTCCCATATGCATGTACCTTGATAATTGCTGTTATGACAGCTATTCCTCCTGAGTGCAGTTGCAGCTCTGTTGCAAAGATAGAAAGAAAGGAGAGGGGGGAGAGAAAGCAAGGAAGGAAGGGAGGAAGGGAGGAAGGAAGGAAGGAAGGAAGGAAGGAAGGAAGGAAGGAAGGAAGGAAGGAAGGAAGGCAGGCAGGCAGGCAGGCGGGCAAGCCAGTGTCACTTCTTCACTGGATACCTCAGAGCTGCCAGGCTCTGCTGGGTTGGCAAGGCCGCCTGGTCTCCTCCACTCCTTTCTCTGCATCATCACTCTCCTGCTCTGCTATGCTGTGCAGTTCCCAGTGGTCTGCAGCCCCCATTCTAGTGGGAGGGAAGGGGATGAATAACCCTTTACCTTCAGTTTGGAATTCACTACAGGATTTCTAAAGTAGGACAACATGTGCCCTCATTTGTTATGAATTATGGATACAATTCTCTGCTCCTAAGACACAAATGCACACCTAAGGCCTCGCCCCTGGCAGTGACTGGAGTGACAGACAATATGCTCTATGACAAATTGTAACTTCCAATAGTGATTCACACTGGCTTGAGCCTATTGTGCCTGGATCCTTCCCTCAGACTGATGTATATACTCAGTCTTTATACAAAAGAGTCTGAGCCTCAGATCTCCCAGGTGGATACAGCAAGAACTATGTCTGAATCCCAGTGTCTGATTCGTCTGTGTTAGTGTGTGTGCATATGTACATAGTAGTAATCTGTTCTGTGATACTCTTTAGATGTGAATACATAGATACTTTGATATGGTTAAATATAGAGATTTGACACTGCTATAAGCATCTGCCAGTCAAAAGTCATTTAAATTCTCCTGGATTCAGAATCACGATTACAATTAGCCGCACATTTTGGATAATGGCTCCATAATGCCATAGTCACAGACATCATGCCAGAATGTGGGGGGCTTGATTGGAGCCATTCATTGCCTTCCTCCATCTACACCCTGCAGAGCAATTTGGTTCCTTAAATAACCGTCCCCTACTGCTACAAGTAACAATGTGCCATGGGAAGTAAATCAATACATAAATCATTTCCTTATATCAACAATCCTTAATTTGACTCATCACAAGAAATTTCTAATAAATCTTGATTGAGATCTTATTGAAAGAACTTAAACTACCTTAAGATGAGACTATTCCCAACATATGTATTAGCATCATAAAGTAGAAATGCTAATTGAATTGTTTATAAAAGCTGTGTTTTAATTTATTTTAAAAGAAAGAAAAACTTCAATCAAGATGTAGTTTATGAGGGTTTCTCGTGGAAGTCAGTCAATGAATAATTTATTTTCCTTGCCTTCTCATAAAGCTTCAAATTGTTACTGAAAGTTCTAAAGCATTGGGAGTTACCCATCTTTTGTGTGTGTGGTCATGCCTGAGTTCAAATATTTAGAAGATTTGAAGACTTGGCTATTCACTTATTAACTATTTAAACATGAAGGCTTCAGTTAAAATTTAAACATGTGTACTTCTTTTACCCTTCATTGTCTCACATTGTAAAATCAACTACCACCACCACTGTTACATGGAAAGTCACAGGACAGCAATGTACATGGGTCTGTACTAGGATAACCTTGACAATGTAGTAGCTTAACGTGTTTCTGACATGTAATTATCATACATAATTTAATTTTAACTTTATATGGTGAACTTCAACAGGAGATAATAGTGTAAAAATGATGCATATATTAAGTTCTTCAATGAGATTCTATGGGGTCTGAAAAAATAAAAATAAAATATTTTTATACTAAAAATAAGAATAAAAATTTCTTCTACAAAGAAATGGTGGAAGGAGATCAATACAACCAACACTATTTATACTAAATCCCACGTAAAATGAAGCAGCAGTTCTAATACTAAATTGCAGAAATAAGCTGACATAGTCACCCAGTTACGGGCAGCATCAGTTAGGGGAGACCTCTCCACACTGGACAAGAAACTGCGAAGATGAAGCAGCTGCTCTGTAGATTAAGTCCAGTGATTTCCTTTTTCGGATTGAACAACTAGGTATGTCATTCTACTGTGGAATAAGTGAAGAATTTAAAAGATGTCCTACTTGTGCTTATAGTACCTCATCTTGTTAACCCACGGTAGAAAAGGGAAATTCTTTCAAAAATCTGATTCTTAAAAATGTTTTCCTCTTTAACAAAATAAAAATCACAACCAAGAATCACAGCATTCACCATCATGAAGTTTCTGTCTTTACTATTTCACAACCAAATTACATGTAATATTACTGAAATTCCTTTAAAAATTGATCAAATAATCATGTATCAAAACATTCCAAAAATCGTAACTTATTATAAAAGCGCAATTTCAATAATGATCATATTTTTGAGACTGAACATATTTTTAAGCTTAAAAACTCTGGTAGCTTATGTAGATCAAAAGTAGAATGCCTGCAATAGGGACAATATTTGCACCCATCTCACTGAATAATTTTTGAAATAGGGTAGAGTTCAGCCATACAAATACCTGAACAATGTCAGCTACATGATAAGTTTTCTTTAAATATGTTCTACAATCATTATAATGATTATAATAATAGTTAATAATGGTGTTGTATTTGGGGTCTATTATTTTGAAAAGAGAGTACAGACTGTTATAACGTGACAGCACTAAAGAACATACAAACACTGCCTGTGGACTCACAGTTATTCATTCAATATTAAGACTCATCCAGGAAGTATGTATAGTTTTCTTAAAGTACAGTCTCACAAATGTATGCACTTGCTCTTTTTCTCATAAGACTCAGAATATTTGACAAACTTTTAATGACTGTTGTCTTCAGAAGACCACACTCTCCATGAAGAAGGATCTTGTTCATCCCTATGACCCGGCATTATATAGTATGGGGCAACAGGGTGTATCTCATAATTACCTGTTGAGTAAGTGTTTTACTGAAAATGGTCATAAAATCAATTTTCTTTAGGTGAGTTATGACCAATATGTTATCTGAAACAAGGTACAACTCTTTTTGATGATCTGATAGATTTGTATAATCTTTGGAATGTAGGTGCCTGGGTTAGAAATGAAGTTATGTGTAAGAGCATGGACAGCCAGAAGGGGCCTGCGTGCTAGACTAAAGCTCCCTCCAGAGACTACAGTGCACTGGCTGTGTACCAATCAGGCGTGAAGGCACTTTTTCCCCAGAAGGCACGCCTTTCTAATTGCCTACGATCAGGCCTAAAACAATCACACATAGGTTGCTATTGTTGTTTTTTCATCTTCACCTGAGGATATTTTTTACTGATTTCAGAGAGAGAGAGAGAGAGACTGATCAGTTGCCTCACATACATGCTCGACCGGGGATCGAATCTGCAATCTAGGTATGTGCCCTGGCCACGGATGGAACTCACGACACTTTTGATGCACTGGACTGTTGGGGACTGCTCTGTGTGGTTTCAGAGACTGTAGCCCTGTGAGAGCAGGCCTTGAAAGAGGCCAGTAAGTCTCACTGGAAAACCAGAAATCACAGGTGGCAGGCATGACCCAATGCCAACACTGAGGGTTCCCTTGGGAAATCAGGCCTGATAAATACATTGTACCCCTTGAAGCTTGCTTTGCTTGGCATAGCCCTATTGATATAAACCATATGTTTAAGTTCAAGGCACAAGGAGTGAACTTCTTATCTCATGAAACACGTCTTAAAGACCCTCTGGTGTCAGCATGACTAACAGACCCTGACCTATGACAAATCTGTGTTCCTTTGATTGTTATGTATAGATAATACCTGATTTTGTATGACTATAATCTTTTGACATTGATTGATGAGCTATTCATGTATGCTGTATACCCCTACACATACCATTCCCAATAAAAGCCGTTTTGGAGAAGGACTCGGGGTATTCCCCACTAGAGGGAAATCGCTACCTCCTTTCCTGCTGGAACAATAAGATTGCGTCCAGGATGACTTATTCTCATCCACGGGGGGCAGGAGAGCTCCTTGGGATGGTGTTTCTCCCACACTGGACAATGCTCCAAATTAACTGAGCACCCAGCCAGGTCTACCAATAAGTGTTTGACTAGAAGCTGGGCTCCTGACCTGACAATCCTGTACCTAATTTTCATTCTCCTAATACCTGATAACGTTGGTTGCTTCTCTATATTTTTAATGGTAAATCATGTAACTTCCTCTTTGAAGTCTTTAATTAAAGTATTTTTCAGATTGTGTCATCAGCTCATTACTGATTTGTGGGAAGTCTTCATATATTCTGGGAACAAGTCTTTGGCCAAACACATATATATAATATTTATTTCCTCACATTCCATGTCTTGCATTTTTATGCCTGTGTTTGTTATTTAACATTTTTTAGAAAGTGATTTATTTGTAATGCTTCTTGGGTCCATATCTTTTTGCATGTTCATTAATTTGTTTTTATTTTTATTTTATTTTTTATATTTCTGGAAATATTTTTATATTATTTTTTTATTTTTAATTACAGTTTACATTCACTATATTTAGTATTAATTTCAGGTATACAACATAGTGGTTAGACAATCATATACTTCACAAAGTTTTGCTCCTAATATTTCAGTATCCACCTGACACCATATGTAATCATTACAATATCATTTACTATATTCCCTATGCTGTATTTTACCTCCCCATGACAAGTTTGTAATTACAAATTTGTGCCCCTTAATTCCTTTACCTTTTTGCCCAGTCTTCCAACCATACTCCTCTCTGGAAACCATCAATCTGTTTTCTGTTTCTATGAGACTATTGTAATTTTGTTTATTCATTTATTTTGGTATTTATATTCCAAATATAAATAAAAGATATGGTATTTGTCTTCCTCTGACTGACTTATTTTACTTTAGCATAATTATCCTCTAGGTCCATCCATAATGTCACAAAAGGTTAAAATTTAGTTCTTCTTCATGGCTGAGTAATATTCCATTGTGTGTGTATGCGCACGCGTGTGTGTGTATACACACACACCACCACTTTTTTATCACTTACCTGTTGATGGGCACTTCAATTGCTTTCATATCTTAGCTATTATAAATAATAGCTAAGGAACATGAGGCTGCATATATTCTTTTGAAATAGTGGTTTGAGTTCATTTAGAAATATACCCAGAATTGGAATTGCCAAGTCATAAGGTAGTTCTATTTTTAATTCTTTATGGAATCTCTATACTATTTTTCATAGTGGCTGTACCAATTTGCATTCTCACCAACACTGCACAAGTATTCCCTTTTCCATATCCTCACTATCACTTGTTTGTTGATTTATTGATGATGGCCATTTTGACAGGTGTAAAATGATATCTCATTGTGCTTTTAATTTTCATTTCTCTAATGTTTATTAACATTAAGTACCTTTCAGATGTTTATTGGCCATCTGTATGTTCTCTTTGGATAAGTACCTATTCTGTTCCTCTACCCATTTTTTAAAAATCTTCACTCAATGATATGTTTTTATTGATTTTATTTTTTAAACAAAATTTTTGAATATATTTCATTGATTATGCTATTATAGATGTATTACAACTGTAACAACTGTTTTTATTGATTTTAAAGAGAAAGGGAAGAAGAGAGAGAGAGAAATATCGTTGTGAGAGAGAAACATTGGTCGGTTGCCTCTTGTACATGCTCTCACTGGGAATTGAACCCACAGCCTTTTGGTGTATGGAATGACGCTTCAACCAACTGAGCCATCTGGCCTGTGATGCTCATTTTTTAATTGGATTGTTTCTTTTTCCTTTTCCTTTTTTTTTTCAGAGGGGGTGTTGAGGTGTAGGAGTTCTTTATAAATTTTGAATATTAACCCCTTATTAGATGCGTCATTGATGAATATCTTCTCCCATTTAGTAGATTGTCTTTTTTCTATTTGTTGATGGTTATTATCTTTATCGTGGAAAAAACTTTTTAGTTTGATGTCATCTCATTTGCCCACTTTTGCTTTTGTTTCCCTTGCCCAAGGAGATATATTAAAAAACTATATTGCTAAGAAAGTTGTCAGAAATTTTACTGCTCATGTTTTTTTCTAGGAGTTTTGAGGTTTCAAGTCTTACATTTAAATCCTTAATCCATTTTTTCAGTAAATAATATTTTTATAATAATTAAATTCTAAAGATAGAATGAAAGTTATTTTTAACTTATTGTTTACTGACAAATGAAGTAAGAGTGTACAATGGAATAAAAACAGTCTTTCAATAAATGGTGTTGGAAAATTGGACAAGTGCATGCAAAGAAATAAAACTAGACCACCAATTTACACTATACACAAGAATAAAATCAAAATGGATAAAAGACTTAAATGTAAGTCATAAAACCATAAAAACCCTAGAAGAAAACATAGGCAGTAAAATTTCAGACATCTTGCAGAGCAATATTTTTGCCAATATAGCTCCCAGGGCAAAGGAAACAAAGGAAAAATAAACAAATGGGATTAAATCAAACAAAAAATCTTCTGAACAGCTAAAGAAACCATCAACAAAATGAAATGGAAACCCACTGTGTAGGACAACATATTCACTAATCATACATCTGATAAGGGTTTAATTTCCAAAAAATATAAAGAGTTTATACAACTCCACACCAGGAAAACAACAATCCAATTAAAAAATGAGCAAAGGACCTGAATAGACACTTCTCCAAAGAAGACATGCAGATGGCCAATAGACATATGAAAAAGATGCTTAATGTCACTAATCATCAGAGAGATACAAATTAAAACCACAATGAGATATCACCTCATACCTGTCAGAATGGTTATCATCAATAAATCAACAAACAAGTGTTGTCCATGACGTGGAGAAAGATGCTCAACATTATAATCTGAGAGATGCAAATGAAAGTCTTTAATTCATTTTGAGTATATTCATCTATATGGCGTAAGAAGGTTGTCTGGTTTCATTTTTTCTTTTTTTGCATGTATTTGTCCAATTTTCCTTGAGGATCTTTCTTTAAGAAAGAGATTCAAATTCACAGGATCTGACATGAGGCTTGAGTGTCTGCATTTCTAACAAGGTCATGTCTATGGACAGTACTTTGACTAGCACAGCTACTCACACTTTGGTATGCAACAGAATCGCTTGGAAAGCTTGTTAACCCACATTGTTTACCCCACTCCCTGAGTTTGGATTCAATGGGACTGGGACAGCTCCTGAAAATTTGCATCTCTAAGTAGTTTTCAGGTGATGTTGATGCTTCTGGTTTGTGGCCCACACTTTGAAAACCACTACTCTAGTTAAAACTCAGGTTGAGCTGCTGGGATTACTTATGTTCAGACACTCTAGCCCGTGGTAGATCTACAGTTGACTCTGCGAGGTAAGTGGGTGTCAAACATGTCCAGCAAGTTGCAGACTCCTGCCAGAACACCAAAATGAAGGAGCCTCCATCCTGGTGGTCTCCTGGGCTGAAATGCCAGTGGTCTTTCAGCCTCACAGATGGAGCACACTTAGCCCTGAAGGACCAAGAAGACCAGCAGGCATCCCAGAAGCACATACCTGTTGTAGCCCCATCTTTCTCTCCTCAAAGGTCTACAGATCTCCTCTGGGGCAACCGATTCTAGTCCCAGGGCTCTTTGAAGTTGGTCTCCAGGCTCTGACTCAGACGAAGTCCTATAGCAGCTGGGAGACTTCTTTTTCCCACCCAGTTCACACCCAGGCTGTACTCCCAACTTCCAGGCCCAGCCTGCCGGTCAGCTGCAGAAACTAGTCATCTCAGGAGAGACAGCAGGATATGTGTGGCGGAGGAAGGACAAGGAACATTTTTTTTTCCAAATTCCTCAAGTATTTAGGAGGAGAAAAGCTGGAACTGCAGAGTTCTGACATGTCCTGTAGTCTTAGAAGGCTGTCAGGGTGAAGATGGCATCTCTTGTAACAAAACAATGCAGTGTTCGATCCACAAAGACGGGATTTCCCAGCCCCTTGTTCACTGGAGACTCGGCTGGCATCATACCTACCCATTTCAGTACTCTCGTTTCTTTTTTGAAAATCCAAGTTCTCATTTAGTAGCATTTCTTTGTGCAGATATTTTGTCTGTTTCCATTTATTTGAAAATATGTTTGTTTGACCTTTATCCTTTAAGGGCTAGTATCTTTTAAATGCAGCCTTTAGCCAGGATTTTCTTGTGCACAGATGCTGTGGATCCTTCGGCTGCCTCGGTGTAGGCCCCAAACTGCCTGTTCCCGCTCCAGGACCAGAAGTCCTGGCTGATGCCACGGGGACTGGTTCTCCCTCATCCCCCTGAAATTTTCCATCGTGTTGTGCCGCGTGCATTAAATGCCTTCTCAAAAGAAACACAAAAATTTAAGAATGACAATAATGGCTTCCAAATTAGAGGGCAGCAAAGACTATACACTGCAGTCAGACGGGCCCTAAATCCTGGCCCTGCACTGCTCCATCAAGGTGACAGTCATTCCAAGCTCTCTCAGGGCCTCAGTTTCACCATCTGAACATGTCTGGAGCTCAAGAAACAAATTTAGGCTAGGTAAATTTACTAAGCACTTAATGTGGCCAACTTCATGCTAATGATTACATATGTTCTTTTAACCCTCATTTCTTGAGAAATCCATATTTCTCATTCCCATTCTGTTGATGAGAATCTGAAGGTTATTTAATATGCCCCCAGTCTCCCTCTCTATATCTTAACTACATCAAGTCTGTAAAGATGTTTTACTGTGTGTTCTTGCAGAAGATGTGTAGTTTCAACTTTCACATTAAGGTCAAATATGAGTCTCAAGCTATGTGTGTGGTATGAGCCAGTGGTTCACTTCTTTTACACATGAATAGCCCATTGTACCAGAACAATGTGTTAGAAAGTCTTCCTTTCTCCGTTAAGTGGATTTGATGAATTTTAAAAAAAATCCATTCACTATATAGAAGTATGATTATGTCTGGACACTTTATTTAATTGATCTACTAACCTATCACCATGCCAATACTACAATATGTCTTGATTATGAAATAAAGTGGTATTTTATTTCTCAAAATGTTTAAAATATTTCTTCAAAATTATTTTAGATCCTCTAAGTTTTATATGGATTCTAGAATGATTTTATAATATCCTAAAAGGAATAATTCCAGAAACTTGTTAGAATTTATATTTGATTCCAGTAATAATTTCCAGGAAAATTGATATTATAACAATATTTAGTCTTGAATCCAAGCATTATATAAATCTCAATTTTTTGTCAGCTTTTTCTTCTTTCATCAAAATTTTATAGATATTACTATAGAGCTCTTACAGATATTTTGTTACATTTATTCATAGGTGTTTTATATTCTTCAGCATTTTGCAAATCTTTTCATTTTAGTTTCATTTTATAATTGTTTGATCATAAACAGACATACAATGAATTTTAGATAGTGATATTATAACAACTGACTTTATAAAATTAATTCTAGCAGTATTTGTGTGTATTCCTTATGCTTTCATATGCAGAATACTGTCATTATTGTGAATAAAACTATTTGACTCCTTTTTTTAAAAACCGAATACATTTTATTTCATATTTTCCATTGTTGAACTTGCTAAAATCTCAAACATAATGTTAAGTAACAAAGGCGGAAAGTAAAAGTTCTGACTTTATTCTAAAATGTATAGGAAATCAATCATGTTTTTATGAACAAGATCATAAACTATGTTGTTAACTATAGAATTGACATAAATGACTTTTATAGAATAAGAATATTGTCTTCTATTTCTAGTTTGCTTCAAACTCACTTATAACTATTTTATTTTGAAGATTATCTTTCTAAAGCAAAACAAATATTCAGATATTTTGACTAAACAAGGGCACTTATGATGAAGTAGAAACATGAGGGTGAGTAGGTGAAAATAATACAGATTTTAAAACAAAAGACAGCCACCAGGTAACATTGAGTCTTAGAGAATGTCTGTACATCCAACATGGAAAACGGACACACTGGCTCTGACCAGCGTCTGCATTGTCCATATCGAGTTTCAGAATTAAATAGCTACTTACGTTCTCTGCATAACTGCTCAGTCACATTTTCTTAATAAGCAAGATATAGTGCATAGAGTTGTTTTAATAAATAAATGCCAAAAGGATATATATATGTGTGTGTGCATGTGTGTGCATATACATAGTATATATATGCACACACTATGTATAGTATATATACATACTATATATATACGCTACATATATATACTATGTAAGATATATCCTTTAAAGGATTTATATATATATATATATATATATATATATATCCTTTACATATATATAAATATCCTCAATATATCCACTAAATATACATTTATCCTCAATTCATCCACTTGCATAAAACAACATTTAATTTTCAATTTTTGATTCTTAGTTATTAAAAATTCTATATATTTATTTTTAGAGCAAGGGGGTGGGTGGGAGAAAGAGAGGGAGAGAAACATCACTCATTGCGTCTTATACACGCCCCGGCCAGGGACCCAAGGCACCACCATGGCATGTGCGCTGACCAGGAATGGAACTGTTAACTATTTGCTTTGTACAATGATAGCCAACCAACTGAGCTACAAGAGTCAGGGTAACATTTAATTGTTTTTATTTGCTCTAGTGGTGATGTTCCAGATGATGATCATCATCATACTCAACGTGAAGATGATGGTGATGGCAAATAATGATTTTTAAAACACTGGCCACACATTTGTGTTTAATGCTCATGGCAGAATAATAAAAACGAACTACTGAACCTAATAGAAGGAATAAATAAGCATTTAAAAATTAAAAAAAAAAAAACTTACCCTAGTGCGTAAAGTCCAAGCTGCCTTTCCAAGATATTTCAAGGTAATAGTAACTGACACTTTAAAACATCAACATAAAGCTTGAATCGACAATGAAAACTACTTACGAAGTCCTGTTATTTTTCTCTATGGCTATGTAAACTGTCAGCCCTATCAATGTAGTCTTTTTCACTCTACTTTTCATTTATTCCCTGCTTCATTCTAAACAGGTGATTTCTTACATACAATATTTCAAGCTGAAAGGATTTAAATTGTAAGAACATGGAAGTACAAGTAAAACAAGTTGACTAAGGTTTGTACGCATTGTGCATGCACTGAGGTTACTCACTTTTGCTGGGAAAGCTCCATTTTCAGCCAAAGACATCTGTCAGCTAAGAGCCAAACAATTACGTAGCTCAGTGAATATACAAGATAAAACACAAACAAGTATTTTTGCAAAAGTCTTAAAGCATTGTGAAACCTAGTAATATCTAACAGAGAAAATGGTAATGTAAGATTAACTTGTATTGTAAATGTTCTTACATTACAATAAGCATAGTAATTATGTTATAGATGTCTGTGTAAGGTGCTCACCCCACACCAAAGCAGAGCCAAAATAAAAAAAGAAATCTATAGTGGCTCATTGTGATGAGATTCAGTTGCATGATTCTGTTTGATTTTATGAAAGGAATTTTAGATTCTTTTGAAATTTTCCTCATGCATCTCTTATTAGAGATTTGATCAAGTTCTAAACTAGTAACTGCATTTTGTCCTCAAACAATAGCTTTTATTAATTAAGGTGACTAATTATTTATATGATACCAACTGATTTATGTTTTTTGACAAACACAAAGCATTATTTATTTAACTGTAAAGCTTTTATTCCTCTGAGTAATTGATATAAAGAAGTAGTTGTCCATCTTCTCTATAATAAAATTCATCAATGCCTATGATTTAAAAAAATGATATTAATCTTTGAACCAATTTGACTATGTGAAAATTTGCTCAGGAAAGATATTTAATGGAAGGAAAATACTCTGCAGATGAGTAGGTAAATAATGGATTTATTGAGTTATTTTTCAATAAAAATCTATGTTATGTGAATTATGTATGTGAATTAACCATTAGCATGATTGGTGAGAGAACCATAAAAATGATGCCTAGAAAATATTTTCCAGAATGCCTCTGTTTTTTGTCATATGAATTAATTATTTTTTAATGCAGACCATCAATGTAACTGTCCATTTCTCATTCCTGAAGGGTTTTGAGTGATAACATATTTTCCAATAACCTCGCCTACTTAGCAATGCTAAACTTGTAAAACATTAACAAACTTTAAATCTTTTCTCAAATGCACATCCATATCATTGCCTTCTGTACAGACTCAGTTTGTGTGACACATGTTTATACTCCACTGCATACCTGAACACAACTCCATGCAGCTTAAGGACTGAAACTAATCATTGTAAGTCCTCTGTTTTATACATAAAATAAAGGCATCGGTGAAAACAATTGCCTTTGGTAATTACTAAGGACAGTATTAACTGAAAACTGTTTGGTTAAATATTGTATAGACTAATAGAAGTAAGTTACATTTCAGACACAAAGTTCCTTAAATTCCATTTAATATTGATGTTTTACTTTTTTACTAGAAAAAGAGAGTATGCATGAAATGGTTTTAGAATAGACTTTAAAATAAGAGAGTAAACTTTTATTTTAGTAGCATATATTTCACCATTTACTTTATTAAAGAGGCAAGTCACTTTCAAATTCACATTTCAGTAATAAGATAAAATTACATTTTTTTTTGGAAATGGCAATCAAGGAACTCTACAATTATTTCTTATAAGAAAAACAATACATCCTAAAATAATTTCTCCTGCAAATATTCAACATTTAATATTCTGCATAAATATTAAGGGTTAATTTTTGAATTGTGTCATTTAAAATAAAATGATATCTTATACATCCCATGTGCTTTCACACTTCCACTTTTCACATAACTTTGCCTCCACAAAATCCATATGAGGGATAAGATGATTTAGCTGAATTCAACTTGGAGATCCTTCCAGGGAACAATTTGAAGTGAGACGGCAGATAGGAAACAGAAGAATGGAAGTAGAGCTGGGACACAAGCTCAGACAAGCTGTGGCACTAGCTGTCCTGGGGACTCACTACTGCTGCGGCTATCCTGCCCTGATCCCCTAAGGTCAGGCTGCCACTGCTGCAGTGAAAGGTTCAAGTGCATAAAGCAGCTGGCCATCCAGACCGTGGGCAGAGCTGAGAACGCAGAAGTCCTCTGGGAAGAGGTGTTAGGGCTCCAGCTTTGCAGGAGCATAGTGCCGTCGATGCGCCACCATTCCCACAAAAGCCCGAGGGCGTGCTTCCACGCCAGCGTGGCACCAGTGTCAGAAGAAGCACAGAAAAGGCATATCTGACTCAGAACATGCAAGAAGCACCAGTTCATCTAGGAGATTTTCTCTTGGGGAAGATGCTGGACACGTGGAAATGGCAGACTATCAACTGACTGCAGAAGTCTCTCAGCATGAAATCTTTGTCGAGGAAAAAATTGTGGGGTTTCTGTATGGCGTAGCAGAGTGGAGACCTTTAATCATCCTAAAACAGAAGAAACAGCTCACTAAAATTGGCTTTAGACTGGGATTTGGTTAGAATCAGGTGGATCTAAGCTTGCAAATTTTAAAGAATCAACTTTCAGGGCCTTCCGTCAAAAAACAGATAAAGAAATTGCTGAAGTTGGAAATGAAGTAGAACAGCGCAAGGATCGATTTCCAGCAGACACATGCAGCTGAACTGCCAAAGGTAGGCAGTATAGCAATTTCTTCGGTTCATTATTAGAGGTCAGAGTAGAATATCATTAAAGAAAACAAAAACACTGCCCCTGAAATATGAGCTGATCGAGATAGGTGGGCGGAAAACTCATCTTTGGGGCTCCTATGAAAGAACACTTGAAGGGGCCAAGTGTTCCAAGAACAGCTTCAAGAACAGCGTCAAGAACAGCTCCTGTGCCTTGCTGCTCGTGAAGACCAACATGAAGGAAAAGGACATTTTTAAATTGGGGGTGGGGCCTCCAAGTTAAAGAAACAGAGAGCTGCTTTAAACTGCCACCCTTCTCACCAAAGTTCTGTTCAGATCCCTTTGCTAGACCAGTTGCCTTAAAGTCCCAGTAACATGATGTGCCTGAATTTTATGACTTTTATCTGTATGAATAATGGGCACAAGTTGCAAATATAAATGATTAAGACCAAAACTTCAAGATTTATGGAGAACATGTCAGAAGTTTCCACCTCAAAGTTTGTTAGCTTTATGTATTTAATCAAGTTTCTTGTGGAGCTCTCTCATGCCAGCACCACTAATAAAGTGCTCCCAGAAACACAGCAACATGTTATCCATCAAAATGAATAAATGCTTGCTGAAATGGGTGTACCCACATCTATTCAGGTGGTTGCAGTCATTGAGTGGATCATCCAACATGCTGAGTGGTTCTTCCTGAAAAAGGTGAAATTTAATGCATCGGAGGTATTGTATCTCTCCCTCTTCCTGAAATTCTAATCACTCATCCCACACTGGAAATGACTCTAACTTGGGGACCCTGGAGAAGAAGCCGTCTGTCAGCTTTGCAGTGATAAAAGAGGACTTGATTAAGAAGGAGAACTTTATATGTGAAGCTTATGAACTTGTAGAGTGGCACTGTAAAGAAAACACGAATCTCCTGCTTTCCAGCTGCCATTCCCACCCACTGATCACATCATCTTGGTTTCAGTGGACCCAGGGCATCCTTCCAGACCTCTAGGGCTGAGACCAGTTCAGGGGATAAGACTATCCCAAACTTCATGGACACAATGGAAGAGGGGCTGGGCTTGGGCTACAGCACGTTTTGAAATTCAAGGACTTGTATCTGTAGCTATACCCACAGCAGGAAAAAACTAGCGTCAGGTAACTACTGGCCAACATCAGGCTCAGGAAGCTGACGGTTCTTACCAGCTTTCTGTTGGCCCAGCTCACGATTCCTCTGGTCTTAGCATTCAGACTTTGCTCTGAGCTGTTAAGAGTCCTGCCCTTATACCCCTGAAATCAAGAGAACTACCTTCTGGACATTCTGGAGGCCAGCGTTGTCCCAGAATATCTTAGCATTCACTCAGTCTTTCACTGAAGATATCCACCAGAGGTCATCCTTGCACTCAGCGTAGGTATTCCTTGCACACAGAACAAGCTGGAGGAGAGCCCTCCACTGTATTTCAGCTCTCTGCAGTCTGGAGATACCCCAGCAGCCTATTTCCTACGTGAGTTTTACAACCTCCCATTGACACAGCAATGACCTAAGCCAGACTAACACATACCAAACCAGGCACCCAGGGGCCTTCCAGCCCCATGGTGTTGCCCAGTGAGCGTGGACTTCTCCCGAGTCCAACACTCCCCATATTCCACCTGAAAAGATAATCCTGGACTGCTAGCTTTTAAACCCAAGCTGTCAGTACCTTGAGACCGTGTAGCTAGCTACAGGACGGAACTTTACAAAGACCAAGACTAGTACCAAAACCAAGATACCGACCTAAAGTAGTTCCACCCCGTTATCATCCTGAGGCTTTCTCAGCCATCTCAGTAACACAGCAGTGACAGCTTTCAAAATAGCAATAGATGTATACCTGCCATACCATGTTAAAACTACTAACATAGCAGAATTACTACTATAAGATAAACAACACTAATTAATAGTCATAAGATGCTTTGAAATCAGGAACCCAAATTTTCCAAACCAAGCCAAAAAAAACAAATTTCATAGGCCCTGAAGATCAAATATACAAGCAGATTTTCCTTAAAGCAATATATACCTTGCTTGTTTCATTCATCCAAACACAGTGATAAATAGTAGCAATGACACAGACATCGTCATTATCACCAACGAGAAACTGAGTGCAATGCAGTTGCCTATGTCACTAGTCATGTCAATGAGTTCAGACTGACCTGGAGTGCTTTTAGGGCAGAGGTGGTATCTTTAATAACTTGGGTCAGAATTACCAACATGTTTCTTTCAGTCTTTTTATATGTACGATTAGCATTAATGGAGATACTGCTCTGATTGTTCCTATTTTAAAAATGAATGTATTCAATTGTACACTTTCAGATGGTTAAAATGTTAAATTTTATGTTATGTGTATTTACCACAATAAAAAAAATCAGTTTCCACTTTTAAAAAAAGAACGAGTAATTCTGATGAGGAAAATGTTTGAATAATCAAGAGCGCCCTTCTTTGGGATATTGTGCCTGGATTAGAATTTCCAGACTTGGCTATTCATAGAATTAGGGTATCTGTGTGCAGACAGCTCTTCAAAAATTATTCCTAAATTTCATGAGGTATTTTTTTCCTGAGGAAAACAAGACCAAGAACCCTGGATGCAAATGAAATAGTTCGTGCTAGGGGCACTTAGAGGTGCAGGAGGGAAAAAAAAAAAAAAGTTCAAAACACAAAGAATCAGAGACTTACATCAGTTTGGTTCCATATTTGATCTCTATTAGCTTTTTCCATGTGGAAAATACTTGGCTTATAGCCATACGAAGATGGTTGAATTCAAATTTCAAATTAGTTTTTATCCTAATAGATTTGTAAAGATTTTTTTTTCTTTTTATGAAAGGGAGTAGCACTAACAAAGTCATAGTTTATTTATCTATGGTCATTTGCCCATATAGTTGCAGTGGAAATGCTATTCAGTTGTAATTCCCTAAAGCATTATTTAATAAGAGAAGAACTGGAATTGGCCAGGATGGTTTATCATGTGTTTCTGATAGTGGATGATACGTTTCTTCAATAGTATATGAATCTGAGGGCAGTGACCACTTTTGGGATAATCTAAAAATTGCGTTATAATTTGTATATTTTTCTCTAAAATATATAATAAACATAAAAGAAAGAAGGAAAAGGTCATTGTAGATGTGTAACAACCAGGCCTCTATAAAACATGAGAGGAAGAATGATTGTAACAAGAAAATAAGAAATAAAACAGGACTGAGGTATGGTCTAGGTGTGACATCTTCAGTGGAAGCAGGACATGTGCTGACATCATCTGCTGGTTCCGAAGGTCGTAGGTCAGCTCTGTGCTCAGGCAGAGGAGCTGTTTTGTTACGATACCTGGGAATCCTCACTTTGAGGTCCCCTATTGGACTGCTCTTCAAAACTGTGTGCAATTCTGAATTACTTCTTTAGTTGTGAAATCTAAACCAAAGATTGACTCTATGGAACTTCCTGCATTTCTCGTTAACAAGACCTGATGAAGCTGCTTGCAAGAAGGATAATGGGGGGCGGGGGTTCAGGAACATGTACAGAGGACACATGGGCAAAACCAAAGGGGGTGGGATCAAGGGTGGGAAGTGGGGATGGCTGGGGTGGAGAGGAGTGGTGGGGAGAAGATGGAGATAACTGTACTTGAATAACAATTACATAAAAAATATAAATTAAAAAAGAAGGATAAAGAGCTGTTTTTCAGTAAATTAAGTCTTTTTGCTTGAGATTATGAAGGAGGAAGGTGATCTTAACTCAGTGGGGATAGGACAGGGCATGGTACCTGAGTCCCTTGAAATATTTTGCCTTGTCTGCATGTAGCAGGGCATAACTAGTGTAAAAGATAAAGATATCTAAATACATGGTCACTTTAGTTACCAATTAATAGAAAATAATCTATGTGTCTGTGAGTGAGTGACCTCTATGGCCCTTTGGGCTAATTGGAGTAAATCTGGCCAAATAAATTCAAGGGTTTCTAAAAGTTTTACTTATTTTAACTTAGGGATGATGTAGGGTTTTTCACCCTTTCCAGAAAGTTGTGAGTGGTAAGGACAATGTGGTTTTGAGTCAAGGACAAGCAAAAGCTTAGGTTTCCATAAAGTGTGCTCCTTGATCATACAATATAAATATTGGGATGCCCTAAATTAGAATAAAATCAAGCAGCATTTTAGTGACTATTAGGGCTGCAACTTTTTAGCAAAATAAATCTTCAGTCTATTCTGAAAGTAGAAATGCAATAACTGAAACACATTCAAACCCCATAGGGTGGAGAAATTGGATAAAAGCAATCTCACATTACTTAAACAGCCCTTAAGGATTCACTTCCTGGCTATGCACCGCTTTCACAGTTTCCCACAATTACGTTGCCAACAGGTAACACATGACACAGAAATGACCTCAGCTGTCTACAAAGTCTCCCATCACTGGTGATTTCAGATATTAGCCAATTACCTAGAAACGGAGATGAGCACCTTCATGGAGAAATATTTCTAATATTTACCAATAACTTGATTCTGCCAAGAAGCTGAACCAGAAATGAGAGAACCAGAAATGTTTCAATGAAGCAGACAATATGAGGTGAGACACTCCAGGAGGCCTCAGTCTGGGAGGTGGGTGGATGGCACACTATTAGAGGTGGATGACAGCCTTTTGTGAATTGTTCCTCTGAGTATCTCACCAGATCTTGAGACTGATCCCTAGTGGCGTTGGAAGGGGAAGGGGAGAAGTAAGCATTGTAAAACAGACAGAGTCCTAACAATAATGGAGGCCTAGACTTCAAGGGAAAAAACTTCACCAGAGTGCAATCCTGAAACTATGTATCATTTACACAAAGATAATCTCAGCTTTTTTTCAGCCTTTCTAGTCTTCCTGGAGGAAAAAAAAAAAAAAATTCCTGGAGGAAATTAAAAATCAGGGGACAGGGCTTTGAAGAAGCAGTTTGGAAATGCTGCGGTTAGAGAAATCAGTAAAGCATGAGGAGAAAAAAAAGAACACTGAAGTGCCGGAGGAGGGACAGAAACACGGTGAGAGCCACAGCTCTGAGGCCCAGGGCCTTTAAAAATGAAAACTAAATCTACAATTTATAGAATGCTCCCACAACACCATGCAACCATTCTAGAAGACTCCCAGTTTAATTACGGCGGACGACATCTGAAAGGGTAGGAAGACACAGACCCTCACCTTGAGCAACATATAGGAAAACACAGACAGCCAAGGAAGGAGAAAGAAACAAAATATACCAAAGGAATAAGTTGAATCCTCTTGTACCTAAAGTTAAAATAAACATTAGACATATTAACTGTTAAATAACATAACCTAAGCACTAGCCACATTAGCATAAATTCTTACTAAAGACTTACTAGTTCTATCACCTGATACAACTTGTCCAGCTATAAACAAAAAACGTAAAGGCATGCCAAAAGGCAAGAAAAAATACAGTCGGGGAAAAAAGCAAAACAAGCACAAGAACTATATTCAGATATGAAATAGATTTTGGGATCGTGAGCCAAGGAATTAAAAGTAACTATAATAGGGTAAGGGCTCTAATGGAGAGAGAAAGCAACGTACAAGAACAGGTGGATAATGGTAAAGAGAAATATAAAAAGCTATGAAAGAGTCATAGGCAATGTTCACACAATGAAATAATTTCAAAAAGGCAATGTTAGAGATCAAATAGCAATAGAAATGAAGAATAACTTTAATGGACTCAGCGGTATACTCAGCATGGCCAGTAAGACTCCGTGAAGAGTAAGATCAACAGAAACTTTACAGACAAATGCAAAGAGAAAAATAATGACTTAAAAAACAAAAACAAAAGAAAAAAAGAACAGCCAAAACCTGCTTAATGATATCAAAAGATGCACTATACATCAAAGTGAAATATAAGTAGAGAGAATAGAGCAGAAAAAAATATTTAAAAAATAATGGCCAAGAGCTTTCCAAATTAACAGAAGCTCAAACCATCCATCCAAGAAGATCAGAGGATATCAACAGGATAAATACCAAAAAGATGCATACATAATATACCTTGCATACTATTTTCAAACTGCAGAAAACAAAATACAAAGAGAGAATCTTCAGAGGAGCCAGGGAGGACATGTGACAGGGTAAAAATTACAGTGGAATTCTTGCACAGATTACAGGAGCAGTGAAGAAAGTAAAATATTTAATGTGTTAAATGAAAATAAATAGTAAATAAATTCTAAAATGAAAAAGAAAACACAAACTGGAATTTCTTCTCCAGGAAGTTATTCTTCAGAAGTGAAAGAGAAACAAAGACTCCCTCATAGGACTAAAAACTGAGGGGACTCATCACTAACAGATCCGCCCTGCAAGATGGGATAGAAGTACTTCAGGGAGAGCGAAAATCTTACTGTTCTGACGCTGGATCAAATAAGGGAAGAGCAACAGCGAATGAATAAAGATAAAATAAAATATCAGATTTTTCTAATTTTTACATTTTTTTTATAAAGAACACCTTGTTAAAAAAACAATAGCACACATTTATTGAGTGATTCGGGCACAGGAACGGGGGGGGGGGGGCACCTGCTGTGAGGTACTGGCACTTCCTGCGGAGCAGCACAGTGTCATCTGAACGTGAACCAGACTGTTTTTTGAAATATACATTTTAACTCTAGAGCAACCATGAAATATTTTCAAAAAGAGATATAAATAATATAGTAACAGAGGAGAGAAATGGGATCATATCAAATACTTAAAACAAGAGAAGGCCGAAAAAGGGGAGAAGAGAAAAACAAAAAATGCAATTCATAGAAAACAGGTAGAAAATGTATTAGATATTCCAACATATTAATATTCTCTTCAAATAGCAATACTCTAAACACACCAACTAAAAAACAGATGCCAAATCAATATATAAGTTAAGACCTAACTACATGTTATAAATAAGAAGCCCATTTTAAATATAAAGACAGAAAAGGTAAAACAGCTCTGGGAGTGGGGTAAGGGGGTGCAGGGGTTGAGAAAAAAGGAAAAAGGACTCAGGGACACGGACAACAGTGTGGCGATTGCGGGGCGGAAGAGGATATAAGGGAGATAAATGGCAATTTTATTGTATTTAAAATACAATAAAAAAAGAACTTCAAAAAAGTACAAGGGGAGAGAATGATATACCATCATAATACTGTAAAAATAACACTAAAGTACCTTTCTATCAAAATGCACTTAATATTTACTTTAAGGTTTAATGTTACAATAAAATTGTCTATTATTGTTATAGAGCCCGTATTCAAACGCATAATTTCTACACAGCAAATTTATGTAACTTTTACTACTATTGAACAGTTGTCTTGAGGTTTTGTACATTTTAATAAAAGATTTGGAAACTAAGTAAAAACAGCTAATATCATTTTCTGGAATTGTACCACGCTTTGAAAAATCTTACTAGCTTAAAAATTACTTCAGCTTTCATTAAAAGATTAAAAGATACTGAATATTGCTTAAGGAAACGTTTTAAAGAATATTAAATTACTTTTATCTCACAAGTTAATTCTCTTAGGTGTATTTTGATTTAACAATGAAGATGATATTGCAATTTAAAAAGGTACAGAAAACCTGTTTCTAATAAATGTAACTCAAAAAAGCTGTATGTATAATCCATTGAACACTAGTGTTCACATTCTATGTTGATACATTTTAAATCAATCAGATGCTAATGTAGATTACATGCATAGGGCAAAGCACAAGTTGTTTTATTCAAATGGTAAATTAAATGCACATAGGAGAAATACTCTTTTTCAATTTTAGACATTGGTTCTACAACAAAAGTTTTTGAAAAAAAAGTGAAGGATAGTAGTAACTTTCATTGAAATTGTTTGAAATTATTTCTATTTCATTAATCTTTACACCCTTATTCATTTTTCTCTCTCTTTTTGTAATTGATGACAATTATTAGGTTTGAATTATTGCACATTTACAGCATTCAAGCTTTGCATGAGTGCTAAATGTATTTTTCCATTTTTAAATTTAAGCCATAACTTACATATAAATAATTCACACTATTAAGTACTCAATTCTGTGAATCTTTATAAATGTATGCAGTCTTAGAGCTTCCATTAAAATCAGAATATGAGATGAACATCATTCCAAAAATTTTTCCATGTCTTTTGCAGTCAACCCTCCACCTTCCCCCAGACTCTGGCAATCATTGTTCTAACTGTTCCTAAAATTGGTGTTTGGCCCTGGCTGGTGTGGCTTAGTGGACTGAGTGCTGGCCTGAGAATCAAAGGGTTGTAAATTTGATTCCCAGTCAGGGCACATGCCTGGGCTGTGAGCCAGGTCCTCGGTAGGCGGCGCGCAAGAGGCAACTATACATTGATGTTTCTCTCCCTCTCTTTCTCCTCCCTTCCCCTCTCTAAAAAAATAAATAAAATATTTTTAAAAATTGCCTTTTAAAGAATGTCACAGAAATGAAATCATATAAGTAACTTTTGAGTCTGATTCTTCAGTAAGTAAAATATATTTACAATTCACTGTTATTGTCACATGTAGCTATGGTTTGTTAATTATTATGACAGAATAATGTATTGTTGGAAATTAGATATATTGTGTTTATTTATTTCACAAATGAGGGACATGTAGCTGATCCCAGTTTGTAGTAATTGTTAATACAGCCTCTATACACATTTATGTTCAGGTTTGTATGAACATAGGTGTGGGGGTCTCCATCCACTAGCTCCCCGCCCCCACACTGTCTTCTAAGGATGAGAATAAGTCTACTAAGACATGATCTGCTTGGGGAGGAATGATGACCGATTTCTCAAAGGAGAAGGGATGGGAGCCTGTTCCTCAGTGGGCTTTTATTGGATTTAATTTGTATAGGAATACAGGGTGTATATGCAAAGCTCATCAATCCTTGTCAGGTAGTAATGATCAAACAACAGATAACATTCAAAGGACTACGAGGGCTTATTTTGAATCAGGGTCAGATAGCTAAAGGTCCATAAAATTTTGGGGAAACAAACTCATTTCATGCTTGGACCCTTATCATTTAAATTGAGGGTATTCTTAGCAAAGCAGGTTTCACAGGATTTTATGTATTCTTCCTTAGGCCTGATTGCACAGGGGAACCGGCCCTTTCCAGCACAGGGCTGTACCCACCTCCAGCATTGTTTCAGGCTTAAGTCAGGGAAGGGAAGTAAGGCAGCCAAGAGATTAGGAAACTTCTTGCAGACAGAACAAGGATTCAGGCTATGTCAAAACTGAGGGGCGTGGGTCCATCACCCCCTTTTTCTATAGCCCCCTAAGTCCTTCCCTGAGGTCCCCTTCATCACCATGCCTGTCTTAGGTCATCCTTCCCTTGAGGAATCTTACTTGTCATTGGCTAACCAGCCATCTGCAAAGGGCCAGGGAGGGTGAAGTAAAGGGGGCCGAGGTTGTGCCCCTGCTGGGAAGATAAGCTTTGTCTCTTTATTGGCTTATGGTCCCAAGCTCTCTCATTCAGCCTTAGCCATGGGGGATTACAGCTTCTGAAACCAGGCAGGGCTGTTCCCAACACATAGGTTTTCATATTACTTGGTCAAATTTCTGGAAGTGTGGCCATGGGGTCACATGATGAATATATATTTACTTTATCAGTAAATTCTAAGTGTTACTAGAGGCATGTACAATGTTGCATTCCCTTAACAATTTGAGAGCTCCAATTGTCCCACATCTTTTACCAGTACTTAGTATTTTCTGTAGTTTTAAACGCATTCTCACAGGTGCATTTTAGTTTGCATGTTATTAATGAATAATGATGTTCGGCATCTTTAAATATGATTAATGTACATTTCTTTGGTAAAGTGTAATGCAGGAGCTCCAAACCTGGAAACTGTACTTGTGTCCATGATATCCAAAAAACGACCTGGAGGACCAGCAGCTGTGGACATGCCATTCACTTATTACTGACTTGACAAGGGAGTGTACTGATGGTAGCAGATCAGGAGGGACATGGCTCCCCTCCCCAGTTCTTGCGTGCTACTTATCTGGTTAGGGAAGGAGCAGTGGCAGTGTGGGGGCCGGGGGGGGCGGGGGACTGAGGTAGCATGTGAAAATGCTTCAGGCTTGTGATTCACACAGGGGCCTTGGAAGGCTGGGACTCCAGATGCAGACTGTTTTCCTTTTTCCTTATGGCTGCTGAACAGGCAGTCACCTGTTCCCTGAGGTCCTGGAGGGGCCATGTCTTGAGTCACCCCACAGAAATTATATGCGCATTTTTAATTGGGTTAGTCATTCATTTATTATTGAGTTTTGAATAGTTTTCACATATTCTGTATACAAGTTCTTTATGAGGTACATCATAGGCAAATATTTTCTCCCACTTTGTACTTGAATTTGCATTTTTTTAAAAGTTTTAACTTCAATGAAGTCCAATTTATTAATTGTACATTTTTACAGATTATACTTTAAGTAAACCAATATCATGCAAACATTCCCATTTTTTATAGAAATGTTTATAGTTTCAGCTCTTACCTTCAGGTCTACAATACAGTTTGAATAAATTTTTAAATATGTTTATTGGTAAGTGTGCTTATGTGATTGTGCATTCAGAAATATATCATTAGTCAACTTTCTGTACAATTTGATGTAAAAAAACCATAATTTTCCACATTTTCTATGGTATTAGTAATTTTGCTGATTTTTATATTAAATGAAATCTTGCATATTTTCTGAAAGTGTATTTAAAATTAAAATATTAAAATTAATTATGAACATAAACATTATTTAAGTACCTAGTTGAATTCAAGAGGAATCTTCCAACTGAAAATATAGTTTCTATCAATTGTAAGTATCAAAGTTTAAACATGAGAAATATAATATTGTTAAGGTAAATAACTGGAAACAGGTATTGCAACTTTCAACTTTTTTTTTTTAAGATTTTATTTATTTATTAGTAGAGAGAGGGGAAGGGAGGGAGACAAAGAGAGAGAGAAACAGCAATGTATGGTTGCCTCTCACGTGGCCCTCACTGCGGACCTGGCCTGCAACCCAGGCATGTGCCCTGACTGGGAATCGAACTGGGACCCTTTAGTTCCCAGCCCACACTCAATCCACTGAGCTACACTAGCCAGGGCCAACTTTTAAAGAATACACTAACATATAGATGTAAATCATAGATAAAATTGCATACCCCAAAATTAAATTCAGTATAATTGCAATCTTGAAGAAATTCACCAGGATAGCACATGTTATTTAATGAATGAAAATGTTATAAATTTAGATGCTATAGCTAAAAACATTCATTATATTTTTTAAATATATATTTATTTTCTCATCTGAGTTTATTGAACTATAGAAACACATCAGAAATTATTTGTCTCAATGAAGCCCATAAAATTATTTTAGAATATTTTTGTTTGTTTTTATATTTTGCTATGCATAAAATATCTCCCATTAGCCTTCTATTAGGAAAGTTATTGCCAAATAAATGTTATATCAGAGATATTTGATAGGGAAAATATTTTTAAAAGCAATAACTGATGCAATCTATTTTGAAATATTTTATATATGCCTTTGACAGTTTTATATGAGATTTTTCTTACTGATGTACTTAAATGGATACTTCGAATAAAATGAATATGAATTTGCATATTCACAGCAGATAACTTCATAAAATTATATTTACTCTTCAGTTATCCAATTAACTAAATGATAAAATGTCCCTTTTCTTTCAAAAGATCTCAGTGCTATCACCACAGCCATCAGGATGTCTCCAGAGTTCACTGGCAGTTTTATAAATGTCAAGTCCTGAGTATTACATATGAGAGTGCAGCAGAGTATCAAACTGGCCTTTTGGCATTCACTGGAGTATTATATTTAAAAGTCAGATGTTCAGGATTATTTTACCTGAGCCACCTTGTTGGGAGGAGAGGGGCTGAGTCATTCATAACTTCATGAAATTTTCTTTATGGTTCAAAAGCTAAAGAAAAGATACCTGGAAATAAGAAGTGAAAAATCCAGATATCAAAAATATAAAATAAGCTGTGTATTGCAAAACCGTTTATACACATGGGTAGTTGATATTAAAAATTGGGGATGATATAAACAATTTATATTTAATTAAAGTATAAATGTGATTTAGTGCTTTATATTATAGATTTATTCTCAACAATTTGTGAAAACAGCAATCTTATTCTATATCAATATATTTTCTATATATAATTTAACTGTACTTTCTATTTTTGTTTTAATAGGACTCTAACTGATCAATTTCAACTTCAGCTTTGTAAACTTGCCCCATTTCTCCCTCAAAAAATTCCTGGAATTGCATTTTGAAATTCACTTAACTATAAAAACATTTTTCTTTCAGATCATCATGAACAAGAGACACAAAAACTATCAGCCACCTAATCCCATGTACAGCATTCTGACTTCCCACTGTCATGACATTCAATAAGACTTTTTTAAAATTATTTTATTGTTGTTCAATTACAGTTGTCTGCATTTACCCCCATCCCCCCCACCCCCAACCCCATGCAAACCCACCTCCCTCCCTTGCTTCCACCCTCCCCCTTGGTTTTGTCCATGTGTCCTTTATAGCAGTTCCTGAATACCCTTGTCCCCATTATCTCCTTCCCCCTCCCCTCTGGTTACTGTCATATTGTTCTAAATTTCAATGTCTCTGGTTATATTTTTTTTTTCTCTGGTTATATTTTGCTTCCTTGCCTCACAAGTGTCTTGGTTGTGACTGACCTGCAGAACACTCTTCCTTATGTTGGCTGGTTTCGCCTTTCTTACTTTTTAAAAGGTCCCTGAAAAATCATGATGTGAACATTTCCCACTTTATGTTATCCACAGCAGAGCTACTTGACTATAAGCTGACACCAAAATTCAGAACTCAGGATAGGCAGAGAAGTAGGGGCATGTCCCCACATATTTATATAAATCATAACAGAGCTAATTTTTATTCTGGAATCTATTAAGGAGTCCACATCATGTAATGAATTTGTATATTTTCCACAAAAACTCTGTTTACACAAAAAGTCTAAATTCAACCCTAAAATACTATCTTTTGAGTAATTTCAATAAAAAGGAAGTGGCTAATCAAGACCATGACATCTACTTAAATGTATTAGAACACAATATTTATAGGTTAATTAAATGCTCTACAACTTTCAAACAATGAGATATTGATGTGTTCACCTTGTATTTCACCATTATCTCTAAATATTTCTATGAAACATTTATACATATCTGTATTATTTGTGTGAATTTAGATTAAAGGGGAGTCTAGAAATAACCTAATGAGACCAGAATCTAAAAGGGAATGTAGATTGAAACTACCTATGTACAATAAAGATAAAGTACAGCTTGGAGAATATAGTCAATAATATTGTAATAACTCTGTACGGTGCCAGGTGGGTACTTGAACTATCAGAGGAATCAATTCATAAAGTATATGATTGTCTAGCCACTATGTAGTACACCTGAAACTAATACAAAATAATACTGAATATAAACTATAACTGCAAAAAAAGTGAAAATTTCTAATGAGACACTTTGTTTTCAAAATAACATCCAATAAAGACACACTTCCAGATACCAGAATAAAAACCTCCAAAATTAGATTCTTCATAAAAACAATAAGATTACTGGCAAATATTGTTCAAATAGATTAGTAATACAAATATTCCCATAAATAAAAATCTAGGTGCAGATGGCATTACTACTGAGTTCTAATAAATGTTTAAATAAGATTGGCCTTTATTTTTTACAAACTAATCCCAAACTTAGATGATATCTTTACCTAACTCATTCTATGAGATTGGTATTATCCTAATACCAGATCCAGACAGACACCACAGAAAATGAAAATGACAGACAAATGTCTTGTACAGATATAGACCTAAAAATCCTCAATAAAAGACAAACAAATTAAATTGAACAACATATATAAAGAATAATATACCATAATTTAATATATAATAACCAAATTTATGTCAGGAATGCAAGATTGGTTCAATATACAAAAATCAATTGCAGCATTTTGTCATATATATAGAACAGTAGTGGAAAACAATATGGTTATATCAATCGATGCAGGAAAAAATCATTTGACAAAATCAAACACTCTTTTATGATAAAAACATTCAAACTGATAAAAGGTAGCTATGAAAAATCCCCATGTAACATCACACTTAATAGTGTTTTCCTCTTAAGGTCAAGGACAAGAAAAGGATGTCCACTTTTATCACTATTATTCAACAATGTCCTGGAAGTTCTAGTTCGGGCAATCAGTCAGAAAAGTGAAATAAAGTAGAATGAGGTTATAAAGGAAGAACTAAAATCATCTCTATTCATAGATGACATAATCTTATGTGCAGAAACTCCTAAGGAATCCACATGCAAGAAACTTTAAAAAGTAGTAAGATTTCAGCAAGATTGCAGAATGTAATACATTTCTATACACTGGCAGTGAACAGTCTGAAAATGAATTTACAAAAGCAGTTCTACTACAATAACTTTGTGGTTCTAATTAAACTTAATGCAGTAACATTGTTAATAACATCATGTAAGTTTCAGGTTTACACTTCTATAATACATCATCTGCATATTGCATTGTGTGCTCACCACCCCAAGTCTACACTCCTGCCACCCTGTTTGAACCCCTTTACTCTTTCTCCCTCCTCTCATCAACCTTTCCCAGGAAAACACCAAGTGTTGGAGAGGAATGCAAACTGCTGCTGGTGGGAATGCACATTGGTGCAGCTTCTATGGAGCACAGTATGGACGTTCCTCAAACAATTACGAATAGAGCTACCATATGACCCAGCAATCCCTCTTCATAGTACCAACCCAAAAAATATGAAAACACTTATTCATAAAGATATATGCACCCGTATGTTCATTGCAACATTAGTCACAATAGCCCAAACATGGAAGCAACCTAAGCATCCTTTGAGGGGCGGTTGGATGAAGAAGATGCGGTATACATGTACACTGGAAGGCTGCTCAGACAGAAGAGAAGATGAAATGCTACCATTTGTGACAACGCAAATGGGTCTTCAAAGCATCATGCTGAGCAAAATGAGTCCGCCCAGAAAGGGGCAAGAAGAGTATGATTTCACTCGTATGTGGGATATAAAACAGGAAGGAAGAAACAAATTCATAGCACAGACAATAACTTTGAAAAGAATAAAATAATTAAGAATATATTTCACAAAAGAAGCATATTTTACAAAGAAGATAACAAATCCAGGTAAAATAATGTAATTGGACCTCTACCTCATACCACATTCAAACATTACTCAACATGAATCAAATATCAAATGTACATGTTACTCTTAAACAAAAACTCAGGTGCAAATTTTCAAAGCCTGGATTTGAAAATGATTTTGTTAATTCTAACATCAAATGTATAGGCCACAGAAGAAAATATTTATAAGTTGTAATTAATCAGAATGTAAAATGTTTGTGCTTGAAAGAATGCGACCAAGAAAAAAGACAGCTCAAACACAGAATGTCAGCAGGGTGGTGGCGTGAGAGCACCTCCGGGTCTCCCCTGGTGAATTGTAACAAGTTGGACAGCTATAATTCAACAAGACTCCCTGCTGCTCACACCAATGTGACTGAGATATCCACACACGGAGACACCAGAAGGTGGGCCCATCTGAGTGAATAGCAGAGACTGGACAGGAGAGGGGCAAGGACAGTGACGGAAGTCACTGGCAGTCTGGTGCTCACCATGGTTCCTAAGAAACTGATAGGACTGAAGAGTCGGGGTGCAAAGTCTCACTGGGGAAAGGGCAGAGACGACCATCTAGCCTGGGTCGTGGGTGCACATTGAAGCAGGGACACGGTCAGGGACGGAGCTGTGGTGCAAAGGGCCACAGCCTCCCACAGCCCACCAACTGAACAAAAGATTCCAGTGATGATGGAACTTCCTACCCCAACCCCCTGTGGCCCACCTGGCAGTAAAATCCTGACTGGGCAGATCAATAAAAAGTTAAACAAATCTCTCCACTCCGAAATAATCAGTATTCATTGTGTCTAAACCCACTGGAGAGAACAGAGACCAGCCATACAGACTCACTTCACACTGCCCACCTCTCCCCCACCCATTGCAGCATAGCCTGGTAGAGGCTGCGGAGTCAACTGAGGCAAGGCAGCTCTGCAGCTGCATCAGCTCAGACATAGTGACCCCTCAGGCAGCTTCTGGCAGTAGGAAGGCAGCACCAGGAATGCACAGCAGACACACAGTCTGCCGCTTCCAATCCATGGGAGTGGCACTCCAAGCTAAGGTGACTGAGTCTTAAGGGGGACATTCACCTTCTTAGTATCATTGGGGTATTTTCCATGGCTGAGGTAACACTGTCCCAACAACATCCTAGAAGTCCCAGCAGTGTGGGTAAACACTTGCTCTTCATCACCACCTACTGGAAAACCAAAGACAGATATCTACATATCAACCTGTTAAAACACTGAAGTGTCAAATACCTAATTAAAAAAAAAAAAAGTTTTTACTTCCACAATGCCCAAGCAAAGAAATAATTCATCAAGTACAGTGAATAACCAAGGTAGCAAAGAAATTAAGAAAGAAAATAAAAAGTCTCCAAAAATAAACTTAAAGATATGGAAGATTGTGATTTAATTGATGGAGAATTAAGTTTGCAGTTTTTAAAAAAACTTATCAAAAATATGAGAAAAACAATTCAACAAGCTCAAAAATAAAATCAATGAACGAAAGAGCACTTTACCAAAGAGACTCAAACTATAAAGTACAAAAAACAGAAATTCTGGAGTTAACTCAATAAATGAGATGAAGAAAGAATTAGTGTGCTTAGAAAAGAAAGCAGACCAAATGGAGAAAATAATTAGTGACACAGAAGATAAAACTCTGGAAATGGCTCAGGAGGAAGATGGAGGATCGAGAGTAAAAAAGAAAGGGAAAGAACTCTGTAGGAACTATCTGACTCCGTCAGAAACAGCAATGTAAGTATAACAGCATAAGAGGAGAAGAACAGAGGAGGCAACAGAGAGCCTATTCAAACAAATAATTGATGAGAACTTCCCAAACCTATGGAAAGAACTGTGCCCCCAAATCCAACAAACTAACAGAACACTTAATCATCTCAATCCAAAAAAGGCCTTCTTCAAGGTGCATTCTATTAAAATTGTGAAAAAAATAACAACAAAGAAAGAATTCATAAGGCAGGTAGGGAAAATATATATAGTAAATTATAAATGAAACCCCATTAGAGCATCATTGAATTTCTCAGCAGAACTCCTACAAACTAGGAAAGAGTAGAATCAAATATTCAAATAATTGAAAAAATTAATCACTAGCCAAGAATATCCAGCAAAGTTAACCTTCAGATATGAAGGAGTAATACAGACTTTTCCAGACACAGAGAAACTAAAGGCACTTAGTACCACAGGCTTACGTTACAATAAAATTTGAAAGATGCTCTTTTATCTGAAACAAACATACAAAAGGATACACAATTATAAGATGACTAATAGATAATAAAAGGAGAAAATTGCAACCCTTGTACAGAATAATGTGTTAAACACTTAAATATAATATAAAGATTAAAGGAAGCAAAAACATTTTTTAAAAAGATAATAGTAGGTGCACTTTGAAAACGAATGCACAGCACAAAAAGGAATAATTTGTTACAACAGAAACAAAATGGGAGGGGGGAAGAATTAAACTTGCACAGGTGAATAATGATAAGATGCAATCAGATAAAAAAGGACTACTGTATATATAAAACTTTATTTTGCATAAACCTAATAGTAACCCCCCAAAATCTAGAACTGAGATATTTAATATTAAAAGGGCACAAAGAAAAAATCAGAGAATACCACCAAATGAAAATAACAGAAACTCCAGGGAAATGAAATAATGGAAAAACAGAACTACCAGAAAACAAAAGATAAAGTGGCTACGGGAAGTCTTTATGAGTCAATAATCTCCTGAAATATAAATGAACTGAACTTACCAATTAAAAGGCACAGAGTAATGGGGCAGATCAAAAAGCAAAAGCCAACCACATGCTGCCTTTGGGAGACACATCACAGCTGCAAAGACAAATACAGACTCAAAGTGGAAGGATGAATAATAACGCTCCAAGAAAATGGCATCCAGAGGAAAGTGGATGTAACCATATAGATCAGACAAAATAGATTGGAGATAAAAATGATAATAGATAAAGATACATATTTTATAATATTATGGAATAATACACCAAATACAAATACACTTATTAACATATATGCAACCAACCTAGGAATAGCAAAATATATAATAGAACTACTAACAGAACTAAAAGGAGAAACTGACCCAAAAAAAGCCCCACAATTATATTAGGGAACCTGAAAATAGCCCATTGATAGCAATCAATAGATGTCCAAATTGAAAATCAGTAAAGAAATATTAGCCTTCAATGATATATTAGACCAAATGGACATAATCAATATTTACAGAGCTTTTCATCCCAGGACAATAATATGCACTTTTTTCTGCAGTGCCTAAGAAACATTCTCAAGGATAGACCATATAATGGGGCACAAAAACAGCTTCAACAAATTGAAGAACATTGAAATCATGTCAGGCATATTCTCTAACCAAATGATTTAAGATTAGTAATCAAGAGCAAAAATAAAATGGAAAAAAAAACAAATCTGTTGATATTAAACAACATACTACTAAAGAACAACTGGGTCAAAGAAGAAATAAAAGGTGAGATCAAATATATAGAGACCAATGAGAATGACAATGTGACATAAAATTTTGGGGATACAGTAAAAGTGGTAATAAGAGGGAAGTTTATATCATCACAGGCCCACTTCATAAAACAAGAAAAACATCAAATAAACAACCTAACATTTCACCTTAAGGAACTGGAAAAAGCAAAAAAGTCAACAGGAGGTAGGAAATATTAAAAATTGGAGCAGAATTAAACAACATAGAGAACAAAAAGACAATAACATAAATTAACATAAGGAAGATCATTCTTTCTTTAAAAAGATTGGCAAAGCTCTAGTTAAACTACTAAGGGAAAGAATGAAAAGACTCAAATAAACAAAATCATAAATGAAAGAGAAGTTACAATGGATACTACAATAATATAAAGGACTATTCATGAATACTATGAAAGTCTACACACTACCAAATTCAATAATGTAGAAGAAATAGACAAGTTCTTAGAAATTTTAACCTCCCTTAACTGAATCATGAAGCATTGGAAAAGCTAAACAAAGTAATCAACATTAAAGAAATTGAAACAGTCATCAAAAAAACCCAAAATTAAAAGAATTTTAATTCTTTTAATTAAAAGAATCCAGGATCAGATGGCTTCAGTAATGAATTCTAACAAAACTTCAAAGAAGAGTTAATGCCTATATTTCTCAGACTCTTTCAGAAAATTCAAGTGACATTACTTTCTAACTCATTTTATGAGGCTATTATAATCCCGGCAAAGACAACACACAAAAAAAGAAAATTACAGACCAATATCTCTGATGAATATAGATGCCAAAATCCGAAATAAAATACTAGCAAATCAAATTAAAATACATTAAAAAGATAAGAATACATGGCAATCAAGTGAGATTCTTCTTAGGGGCAAAAGGATGTTTCAACATATGCAAATCAATCAATGTGATACACCATATTAACAAAATAAAGAATAAAAATCCTATGATATTATCAATAGATGCAAACAAGCACTTGACAAGACACAACATTCATTTATAATTAAAAACATAATAAAATGGTGCTGGAATGAAATCACCTCATCATAATAAACCAAAAATGACAAAGTCACAGGTAACATCATACTCAATGGCAAAAAGCTGGAAGCATTTCCTCTACGATCAGGAACATGGCAAGGATGTCCACTCTCAACACTGTTATTCGACTTAGAACCGGAAGTCCTAGCTAGAGTAATAAGGCAAGAGAAACAAATAAAGGTATCCAAATTGGAAATAAAAAAGTAAAATTGTCACTTTTTGCAGAGGACATGATTCTTTATATAGAAAACCATAAAAGACTCTATCAAAAATATTGGAAACAATAAACAAATACAGTAAAATTGCAGGATATAAAATTAATGTGCAAAAATCCATTGCATTTCTATCTGCTAACAAAATTTCAGAATGGAAAATTTTTTTTAAAATTTTATTTGCAGTTACATCAAAAATATAAACTGTCTTGGAATAAATTTAGCAAGGAATGTGAAGACCTGTACATTGATAACTAAACATTGATGAAAGACATTAAAGACACGAAGAACTTAAATGATTCTTTGTTCATGGATTGGAAGAATCAACATAGTTAAAATGGCCATATTATGTAAAGCAATATACAGATTTAATTCAATCTCCATCAAAATCCAAATGGTATTCTTCAAAGAAATAGAAAAAAAAAATCATCGAATTTGTATGAAATCACAAAAAACCCTGAGTAGCCAAAACAGTACTGAGTAAAAACAGCAAGGCTGGTGATATCACACTCCTTGACTTCAAATTATACTACAAAGCTTCAATAACCAAAACAGTCTTATATTCAGAGAAAAACAGTCACACAGACCATTGTAACAGAATTGAAAGCCCAGAAATATACCCACATAAATATGAGCAACTAATTTTTGACAAAGAAGCCAAAAACATACAATGGAGAAAAGAGAATCTCTTCACTACATAGTGCTAGAAAAATTGGAAAGCCATATGCAAAAGAATGAAATTAGACTTCTATTTGACACCATACATAAAACATAACTCAAAAGGGATCAAAAACCTAAATACAAGACCACAGTAAATACATAAAAGAAAATGCAGTTACTGATCTTATGGACTTTGGTCTCAGAGAGGATTTTATAAATTTGACCCTAAAGGCAATAGAAGTAAAAGCAAAGATAAATCGGGTTGTAGAGGAAAAGAAATCATCAATAAACTAACTTAATAAGAGAAAATATTTGCAAACAATACCTCCAATAAAAGGTGAATTTCCAGAATACATAAAGACTCATACAATTCAACAACAACAAAACAGAAACAAATTACCCAATTAAGAAAATGGGTAAAGGATCCAAATTGACACTTCTCCCCAAAAGACATACAAATGGCCAAGCGATATCTGAAAAGATGCTCAATTTTACGAGCTATAAGGGAAATGCAAATCAGAACCAAACTGAAATACAATCTCACATAGGTTAGCATGGCTATTATCAACAAGACAAGTAATCATGAGTGTTGGAGAGGAAGTACGTAAAAAGAAACCCTCATTCACTGCTTGCAAGAATGTAAATTTGTACAACCAATATGAAGAACAAGAGGGATATTCCCTCCAAAAATAAGAATAGAGCTCCCATATGACCCAGCAATCCCTCTTCTGGATATTTACCACCAAACTTAGCAACATGTATTTGTAAAAGTATATATATACCCCTATGTTTATTGCAGCATTATTCATGGTAGCTGAGACACGAAAACATCCTAAGTGTCCTTGGATAAATAATTGGATAAAACATACATACAATAGAATACTACCTAGCTTTAAAAAAATGAAATAATGCCATTAGCAGCAAGATGGATCTGTAGTTTTAAGTGAAGTAAGTCAGACAGAAAAGACCAAGAAGCATATGATTTCACTCATATGTGGAACATAAAACTTAACGCAACAAGCAAAACAGACTCATAGACACAGACAACAGTATGGTGGTGACCAGAGGGGAAAAGGGTGGGGGAGGTTGAACAGGAAAAAGGCAGTCAAACACGTGGTGACATAGGGAGACTAAACTTTAGGTGATGATTACTTGATTCAATATACAGATGATGCATTACATAGTTGTACACTTAAAAGTATGTGATCTTATTAACCAACATCACCCCAATAAATTTAATTAAAAACAACAGGAAGAGATGTGTCTGAACCCAGCTCTGTGTCCTCAAGGCTGGATCCCTAGCTGCACCCAGACGTCTCTAGGACTGTGGGTGAGCTTTGTTGGTGTAACTGTATGTGCTGTGGGTTGTAGGGTTAGCAGAGAGAAGCCCAGAGCAGTCTCTGGGAAGCTCTTTTCTAAAGAGGAAGCTCAGAGAGGGGACCCCAAGCGATGACCTCACTTCCTGATGATAGAGCCCAACAATAGTTGGAACCCTGGTAACCAGGCAGCAATGTTCTAGAGAAGGCCCCGTCTGCCCAGCCCACTTGGCTTGAGAGAAAAACATGTTCTCTTGCTGTGTCCCCAGGTCTTGAGCTGTGGCCTCAGGAAAACCTACACTGATGGCTTGTTCCAATGCTGTAGACTTTGGGTCAGGTCTCACTCCATATGTCTTTTCCCAGGGGGACCCAAAAGCAACACAGAGAGGCCCAGGGTAGTCCTGTCCAGGGCAGGCCACTGCTCTCATCCCACCTGGGCAGCTGTATGTGTGTGTGAAAGAGGGATTTACCTGGGGAGGGCACACCCCAAGGAGGAGCAGGCTGAGAAGGGATAAGAAGCCTACTGAGCTTGTCATGTTCACACTCCAGGCCAAGGCAGCCTGGATGGAAGTGGTGCATGGAACAGTGCCCTACTGACTAAGGTTTATCCCAAGCCCTGGAGGGAAATCTCATCTCACCCAGGTAGAGGACTATGTAGACAAAAATCTGCACCTCATCTGTGAGCAGAAGTTCTAGTGGACAAAAGTAGCAGTATCTAGTATCAGGTAGGGCTCTGATGCCTCCAGACAGGCAGCCAGTCTGTCATTGCAGAGCTCCACCCAGGAGATAGATGAGGAGGTGGTTAATGGGAACACCCGTTCCATCTCCCTGAGCGAGGGGCAGGTGCCCTGTGCCACACCACCAACAAGGGCCAGGGCAAGGTTGGGGTGGCTGTGGGGGCTGAGGGGTCTTCAGACCCAGGGTTTGGGGATGGCTAGGAAATCTCTATTGCCCAGAGGTCTCCACGACACTCCCCCGGATTCTACCCAAGGTCTACAAGCAGCTCAGCACGTAAGATTCCCATCTGAAACACCATATCCACATTCACCCAATTGGGCGAAAGGACCTGGAGCCCATGGAGGCAGAACCTGAAGCTCTAGCACCAGTTCAGGAGTCAGTATCAGATCCAGCTTCAGTGCCTGCACATCCTGAGGAGCTAGGTATAGGAGCAGAGCCAGTGAGGCAGTGAAGGCCACTCTAGAACTAGAGGAATGTCCACCACCAACTGTCTTGCCACCTCTAGAAGCCACTCTAGAAATTCAGCCACCACCAACATCCATTCCATTTACAGCTCTGGAGCAAAAGCTGGCATGTGGAGCTGTTTCTATAGGAGACACTGAGTTGGGACAGGACTCCCCCACCCCAGCCAAGAGAAAAATCACCTGGACCAGATGGTGTTGGAGCCAGCAGCCCTAAAGAAAGAACTGTCATGTGCACCTGCACTGGCTCCTGCAAAGGAGGAGCTGAGTCTAGACCCAGCACCCCTAAAAGGTGAATAATCACGTGAGCCTGCATCTGGCTCCTTCAGGGGACAAGGAGCTGGCACTGGACTGAGCACCCCTGAATGGAGAACCATCTAAAGCACCTGCACTGGCTGTTGCAGGGAATCTGAAGATGGCCCTGCACACGGCACCCTTGAAGGAAGAAGCACCACCTATACCTGCACTAATTCCTGCAGAAGACCAGGTATTAGCCCTATATCCAAAAGCCTGAAGGGAGAACCACCACCTGTGCCTGCACTGGCTTTTGTGATAGATCATGAGGTGGTGCCAGAGCCAGCACCCCTCCAAAGAGAGGGATTACCTGCACCTGCACTAGCTCCTGCAAGAGATTTTTAGCCGCCACTGAAGCTAGTAGCCCTCAGGAGAGAAGAATCCACTTCACTTGCACTGGCTCTTGCAAGAGACCATGAGAAGCACTGGAGTCAGCAGTCTTTAAGGGAGAAGCATGATATGCACCTGCACTGTTTCCTTCATGAAACTAGGAGCTGCGGTGGACCCAGCACACCTGAAGGAAGATCTATTTATTACCTACATCTGCACTGGCCCTGTACAGGACTGTACATCTGTACAGGACCCTGAGCTGATACTGGATGCAGCACCCTTGAGGGCTCATTGGCCCTGAAACCCTATTCAAATCCCGTTCTGGAGCCTCTTTTTTAAACTGCTCCCCTACTAGATCTTTATAGTCTTCCTTTTTGAGCTGTCTTGTGTGTTTTTTTTATTTTATATTTTTGTTTTAAATTTTATGGTGTCTTATTTTTCAAGTTTTACATAACTACAATAAAATTTAATGTTGTATTTTTAAAAGATGCTCCACATTCTGTGTCATCAGGGAAATGGAAGTTAATACAATAAGTTGGTGCTAAGTCACAGCTATTACAGTAGCCAAATCCACAGCATCGACAAATCCAAATGCTGATGAGGATGTGGAGCAACAGGAGTTCTCAGTCTTTGCCGGCGGGGATGCCAAATTCACAGCTATGTTGTAACACAGTTTGGCAGTTCCTTACAAAAGTAAACATATTCTTAACATACAATCCACCAATCTTTGGCATTTATCCAAAGGAGTTGAAAACTAGATACACTAAATACATCTACACATATTTATAGTAGCTTTGTTCATAATTGATAAAATTTGAATGCAACCAAAAGGTGTTCATTGGGATAGTGAAGAAATAAAACTGTGGTGAACTGAGAAAATGGGGTATTGTGCAGCATTAGAAACAAATGCTATTAAGTCATGGAAATGCATGGAGGGATTTTAAATGCATATTTCTAAGTTAGAGAACCCAGTCTGAAAAGACTGCATAATGTATGATTCCAACTAGATGATATTTTGAAAAAGGTAAAACTATGGAGACAGTAAAAAGATCCATGGTTGCCAAGAGATGAGGGGATGATTGGGTATAAATAGTTGGAGCACAGAGGATAGTCAGAACTGCGAACACACTCTGGATAATTACAATGATGGATGCATGTCATAATGCATTTTTCCAGACTCGTAGATTATGCAACACCACGAGTGAATGGTATCATAAACTAGGGACTTTGGGTGATTATGATGTGCCAGTGTGGGATCATCAAAAGTGCCACTCTGGTGAGCCATGTCGATTAAGGGGGAGGCTATGCATTTGTGGAAGCAGAGGAAATAGGAAAATATCTTTGTGCTTCTCGCTCAATTTGCTGTTAACTTAAAACTGCTATTTAAAAATATCGGTAAGAAAAGAAAAAAGGGATACTCTACAGCGGAATGTACGAGAAACTGAGTCTCATTTCGGCAAGTGCACACACAATCTACTTGACCTTTAGACTCTTCTGTATGGACAACCACACTTGTAAAAAGCTTAAAATAAAGAACACTGTGGCTCTCCCTTGATTTAGTCATTTTTTGTCCCAGGAAACTCTTGGATTTAGTGCAGACTTTTCAATTGACTCAAAGGAAGTCCAAAAGATTTTATAGTAAACTAGTGCTACCTCAAACACAATCTCAATGAACATTATTTGGAATAGGATGAAGATGAGAGTTTTACAATGCTCCAAAAAGAGAAATAGGTAGGTAAGAATGTAATTCCTCATAGGCTTTTTGATTAGGCACTTCCTGGGATTCACGCAAGCAAGCAAACCTCAATTGGCCCAAGTCATCTCAACATTAAAGTTTCACTGACTACATGGTCCATTCCCTAAGTGACCCTGTCCAGATTGTTCTTTGATTCCCTGAGCTCCTGGGGCCTCTGGGGTTCATCCTTCCATCAGCTGCCCAGCAGGCACACTTTTCAATTTTCGGTACCCATTCTCACTAGAAAACATTGCCGAGGCCAGCGGGCATCTTTGCGTGGAGATTCCAGCCCTGCAGCTCTCACCGAATACCTTTTTGCTTGGGTCTGAATTCTTACAGGGTACTGAATCATAGAACTGCTCTTAGTCCAGCAGTGGGATTTCTGCAGTTTTTATTATACAACTTTTGAACACTTTGGAAATGGTGCCTTTTTCCTTCTCTGCTCTGAACATGCAGCCTGCGCAGCCGGAAGCGGCACAGGCTGGTTCCTGGATCAGGTGGCCTCGAGCTGGTTCACTTACTTTGACTATTGCCTCCTGCATAGAAGGGGCCAGGCTAGCCTTGTTTGGTCAAATACTTGCAGGTTTTTTTTGTTTTCACATGTTTCTGGTGTACAATACTGTAATGCGGCATCTGTATGCACTACAAAGTGATCACTCCCAAAAGTCTAGTGACTATCTATCAAAAAATAGTAAATACATCACAAATTTGCATGTCATCCAAGGGCCATGGTGATCTCTGAGACAGTTCAGTTTTAGTATTTGCTGCTGAAGCCAGCACTGTTGGACACTGTGACTGCCTACCAGATGGTGGCCCTTGTCCTGGGGCAGGGGCTATAGGAGCTCTCTCACGACTTTTGATTTCAACAATTTCCTGTGGTCACAGTGGCTTCTGAGACAACTTACTGTGTTAGATAGTAATTCAGCTGTAAAAAAAGGTCTAAAGGATTGCACTTGTTTTAAAAAAATCAGAGTAAGAAAGCCCAGGGCTGTAAAGTTTGCAGAAGAAAGGAAATAGCAAAGATCAGAGCAGAAAAACACGATAGAGACCAGAAAAAAATAGCAAAAATCAATGAAACTAAGAGCTGTTTTTTAAAAAGATAAACACAATTGATAAACTTCTAGGTAGACTTAAGAAAAAAGATTTAATAAATGAAATCAGAAAAGCAAGAAGTGTTACAACTGATATCATAGAAATACAAAGGATCATAGGAGACTACCATGAACAAATTGTATGATGGCAAATTGGATAGCCTAGAAGAAATGGATAAATTCCTAGAAACACAACCTACCAAGACTGAGCCTTGAAGAAACAGATAATCTGAACATACAAATAACTAGTAAAAAGGTTGAATCCTAAGTCAAAAATCTCCCAACAAACATAATAAAAATTATTTTTTAGTGTTGTTCTATTACAGTTGTCCCAATTTCCCCCCATTCCTCTCCCTTGCACCACCCATCCACCCCTGAAGTCAATCCCCACCCTGCTGTCCCTGTCCAGGCCTCATTTATACGTCTTTAACTAGGCCCTTCCCCTTCTTATCTCCTTCACCACCCCCTCCTCCTCTCTCCCTGCTGGTCCCTATCAGTCTGTTTCTTGTTTCTTGGTCCTATTTTGCTCATTTGTTTGTTCGTTTTGTTCATTAGGTACATTTATAGGTGAGAGCATATGGTATTTCTCTTTTGCCACCGGGCTTATTTCACTTAGTATAAAAAAATCTCTCAGCAAAGAAAAGCCCAGGACCAGATATTTTACCTGGTGAATTCTACCAAATATTTTAATAATTAATACCAATCCTTCTGAAACTCTTTTAAAAATTTAAGAGCAGGGAATACTCCCAGATGCTTTTTATGCATCCCAACCTGATGCCAAAGTCCAATAGGACACTAGAAGAAAGGAGAGTAGAACGGGGGTAGTTGCCAGGGCCCGAAGGGTGGGGCCAACGGGGAGATGGTGGTCAAAGTGCACAGACTCCAAGTTAAAAAATGAGTAAGTTCTGGCAATCTAATGAACAACATGATGATTTTAGCCAACATTTCTGCATTATATTCTTAAAAGTTGCTAAGAGTATAAATATTCTCACCAAAAAACAGAAATGGTAGTTATGTGAAGTGACAGAACTATTAACAGTACTATGGTGTCCATTTTTGCAATATAGAAGTGTAACAAGTCAATACATTGTACACTTTAAACATATATAGTGTTACATGTCAATTATATCTCAAAAAACTGGAAAATAATTTGCCATGAAAAAAGCCCAAGGCTTATATGGAAGTTTTCTAATGGGCAGTGGGTATTATAGATGATAATAATTATTATTAAGCACATGTTATGTGTCAGGTAATGTTCTAAACACAGATTTTGTCTTAAGCAATCCTCGTATCATTCCTCTGATGTAGGCAGGTATTATTGTTATTCCCATTTCACAGATGTTGGAGCTGAAGCACAGAAAGATTTAAGAACTTAACAGCCAAAAAGATAATAGAGTCAAGATTCAAACCCAAACCAATCTCTTAACCTGCATGCACTGCATCTGTATTAAATTGTTCCCCTTAAGAAATGTAAAAGTCTCCTCTTTCTACACTCAGTCACAGTCATATTCTTTTTTATGTTCAGAGAGCCTCCAAATTTTACCAACTGGAGTCCCTTAAAGCTGACTTGAATATTCTTTTGACATCCCCCATTAGTCTTTGAGTATTTTCCTTATGTTCCATCTCAGTTCATCTAGAATTTTCCCTGCGCAGCCCTAGACTGTTTCCAGATTTTTTTAGAGAGGGAATCAGTATTTCTTATATTTCTACAAAAAAAAAGTATAATAAAATATCTCTAAAGCAACCAATACAAACTACTACCTTTAATAGCATAAAATAAAATAATTGACCAGTTCATTAGTTAGGGCCTTGATTGGATTTTTATTATCTAGAATAAATGTCTTTAAAGTAATAGAATTTGTCTTCATTAAAGTCATGATTCCCTAAGGAGTCAAAAAATTGATGGATGAATATGGCAATGACTTTGGAACTTGATCCTCATAATGGAGAGCAAGACTCAGTTCACAACTTCATGGACAATTAAGGCGCAGAGACTCACTTAATCTGACAGAGTCCACCCCAGAGAACACAGAAATGGAATTTAATTTATAAAGTAGCTAATTGTCCCATGCTGTTGTCACTGTTAAATCAGGACATATTAATCACATCAGCATTCCTAAATCCTAGAAGACTTTGCTCTAATCCTACGCTATGCTCAACATATGGGCATGTGTACTCTAAAATCAAAGCAGATCACATGAATCAGAAATGTCCCCTTTTGCCCCAAAGGTGCTAAAATTTATATAAACCCCAGAAATTTCCCAGGGGATAAATTCTACCAGGTTCCTCAAACAATATTACACTTTATACCTTAGAATTGAGTTCTACCTTTGCATTTACTTAGAAAGTTACAAATATGTGAATAAACCAAAGACTCTACAGCATATTCAAGAGTTTGGTATCAAATCAAATGTAAGTGTGAATCCCAGCTCTAAGTCTTATAAACTCTGTGACTCTAGGTGAGTTATTCCATTTCTCTATGTCTCAGTCTCTTCATCTCTTAAGTCGGCTATTGTGGGAACTGAGCATAATAATTCATTCAAATACATAGAACAAAGCCTGGTAAGTGCTCAATAATGGTTAACTGTTGCCATTGTTGGCTTTTCTCTCTTATCTCTAATGACTGTGATTATCAATGCTACCTCTATTAGTCCAAGTAATTCTCTAGTGACAAATTAACCCAAAATTTCTCTTCCCAAACACATGAAAATTATTTCTCACTCAAGTGAAGGCCACTGCAGGTGTTGGCAACTCCCCAGGGCAACTGCCCTCGTGCTGTGACTCAGCAGCTCAGGCCACTTCAGGCTCTCTGGTGTCCAATGGCCTGGCGTCCACACTGACCCCAGCCCTCTGACCCCAGGCTTGACTGGCTCAGCCTCCTGGCCTCCCACTGGTGTCTGATAGGAAAGCCTGCACTTAGGTGAGAAATCAGACTTCACTGGTGATGTTCAGGCAAAGATGGAACAACTGCTTTTCCAGAACAGAAAGAAATCTATGCATCAGAAATGGTGACTAAAAATGTAGCAAAAGTATATGGCTGCACAACTACCACAATTCAATCAGATGAAACAGTATAAACAATTTCTTGGAACCTATAATAAACTTACAATAACATGCTTTATGTTGAAGACTTCACGACAAAAGAAGAAAAGCCTGATAAGACCACCTGTTAAGAACATCGTTGATGGAAGTATATTTAAATAATGAAAAGAACATCATGAGATCTCAGGACTGTCACATTCAGCAGAATGAAGTCCTGCAGTCCGTCAGGACGCTTGGCCAACTAGACAGAGAAGACCGAGGGTGGGAATGAGGGTTCCTTCGCGGTGTCCCCCGAAAGCAATAGCCACCATGTAAACTGCTGCCGTGACTGTTACACAAACAGAAAACACTGAAAAAACAAAATTTGCTATTTAGTAGGAATAATCAAAATAGAAGTTCTTGTTATTCAGTGAAAATAGGATACAACATTTGTTAAGGCTTTAAGACTCAGCAGCTTGGTCACTGGATTAGAAACAGAGCCGTAGAAACAGAGAACAGACTGACAGCTGTCAGAGGGGAGGGGCGTGGGGCAGCTGGGTGAAGAAGGTAAAGGGATTGAGAAAAAAACCTCATCGACACAGACCACAGTATGGTGATTAGCAGAGGGAAAGGAGGCTGGGGAATGGTAGAAGAGGGGAAAGGTTTGCGGGGCGGACAAATGGATATGGAAAAGTACTCGACTTGGGATGATGGACATATCACAACAAAGAGATGATGTATTATAGAATTGTACAGCTGAAATATATATAATTTTATTAACCAATGTCACCCCAATAAATGCAATGATATAAATAAATACAAATAAATATCAATAAATAAAGCTATTAATGCTCAGAGTCCTGGAGTCCCATCCAGTTACAAACCGAGTCCTGCAGCTGCCCTCTTTTTTACTTTTAACATGACAGGCGTCACTGTGTCCTTCCCCAAGGGCTTCCTGGCAAGCGGAGGGGCCACAACCACCTCTGAGATGGTAGTAGTGCCATTGAGCAGGTCAAGCTGCAGCTGCAGGCACGGCACGCCAATGCCAGGAAACAAATCACCCCAGACAAGCAATGAAGGGAAATACAGACTGTGTGGTTCATGTCCCCAAGGAGCAGGGAGTCCTGTCTTTCTGGGGTGGTAATGTGGCCAACGTTATCAGATCCTTCCCCACCCAGGATCTCAAATTTTTCTTCAAAGATAAATACAAGCAGATCTTCCTGGGTGGTGTGGACAAGAGAACCCAGTTCTGCTGCTACTTTGAAGGGAAGCTGGCATGAGGTGGTGCTGCTGGGGCCACCTCATTGTGTTCTGTGTATCCTCTTGAGTTTGCCACAGCCATCTAGTTGCTGATGTAGGCAAAGCTCGAACTGAAAAGAAATTCGAATGTGTTGATGACTGCCTGGTTAATGTCTACAAATCTGATGGGGTCAATGGCCTGTACCAAGACTTTCACGTATCTGTGCAGGGTATTATCATTTGCCTACTTTGGTACCTATGACATTTCAAAGGGAATGCTTCAAGGTCCCAGGAATATGCCCATCTTCATCAGCTGGCTGATTGCACAGTCTCTCACAGGAGTAGCTGGATTGGCTTCCTATCCATTTGACAGTATTTCTTGCTGCATGATGATGCAGTCAGGGCGCAAAGGGCCCAATATCATGCTCATGGGCATGCTTCATGGCTGAAGGAACATTACTTGTGATGCACAACGCACATCTTTTTCCAAGGGTCCAAAGTTCTCAGAGGCATGAGTGTTGCTTTTTCCCTTGTCTTGTATAAGTAAATCAAGAAATTCACATACATCATTTCTTAACCTCCCTGACCCGCCACCTGAGCTGGCAATGTTGTAACAGAACATGTCTTGAGCACTCTTGACAAATGTTAGCTGTCTGTTTATTAATGGCAACTATTTACTGGTTGAAAATGGGAAGCAACAATATATATCTGACCCGTTTCCTCTTTTTTTACTATATTTTATTGTTCATGCTATTACAGTTGTCCCAGGTTTCCCCCTTTGCCCACCTCTGCCCAACAGTTCCCTCAGGCAATATCCACGCCATTGTCGGAGCCCATGGCTCATGCATATCTATTCTTTAGCTAATCCCTTCACCTTCTTTTATCCAGTGCATCTCTGTTCTCTGACAGCTGAAAGTCTTTTTCATGTTTGTATACTTGTTTCTATTTTGCTCATTAGTTTATTTTATTGGATTCCATATAAAAGTGAGATCATGTGGTATTTGTCTCACTAACTGGCTTATGCTACTTAGCATAATAGTCTCCAGGCCCACCCATGCTGTGGCAAAATGTCAGAGCCCCTTCTTTTTTACAGCTGCATAGTATTCCACTGTGTAAATGTACCATAGCTTTTTTCCCCATTCATCTGATGGGTACTTAGGCTGTTTCTATATTTTGGCTATTGTAAATAATGCTGCCATGAACATTGGAATACATATATTCTTTTGAATGGGTGCTTCATGATTCTTAGGATATATTTCTAGAAGAGGAATCACTGGGTATAAAACCATTTCATTTTAATTTTTTTGAGGAAACTCCATAGTTTTTATGGTGGCTGCGCCTGTCTGCATTCCCACCATCAATGCAAGAGGGTTCCCTTTTCTCTGCATCCTTGCTAGCATGTGTTGTTTGTTGATTTATTAATGATGGCCATTCTGACAGGTGTGAGATGATATCTCATTGTGGTTTTAATTTGCATCTCTCTGATAATTAGTGATGTGAAGCATTTTTTCATATGCCTGTGGGCTATCTGTATGCCCTCTTTGAAAAAGTGTCTATTCAGGTCCTTTGCCCATTTTAATTGGATTGTTTGTCTTCCTGGCCTTGAGTTATGTAAGTTCTTTATATGTTTTGGAAATTAAACACTTATCACATGTATCAGTGGCAAATATGTTCTCCCCTTATATTGGGTTCCTTTTACATTTTCATGATAGTTTCTTTAGTTGTGCAGAAGTTATTTAATTTGATGTAGCCCTGTGTATTTATTTTTTCTTTGTTTCCCTTGCCCTAAGAAATAATGTCAGCAAAAAAAAAAAACAAAAAAAAAAAAACCTGTTACACAAGATATCTGAGATTTTACTGCATAGGTGTTATTCCAGGATTTTTATGGTTTAGTTAGTTCTTTAAAATATTGATAAAATTTGCCTGTGAAAACATGTAGTCCAGGACTTTTGTTTGCTGGGAGCTTTTTGACTACTGCTTCAATTTCATTAGTTGTTATCAGTATATTCAGGTTTTCTGATTCTTCCTGATTCAGTTTTGGAGATTTTATGTTTCTAGAAATTTATCCATTATACCCAGGCTGTTCAATATTTTTGGCATATTGTTGTTAATAGTATTGTCCTAAAATCCCTTGTATTTCTTTGATCAGCAGTTATGTCTCCGCTTTCATTTCAGATTTTATCTTGGAGTCCTCTCTCTTACTTTCCTGATGAGTTTAATTAAGGGTCCATCAAAGAACCAGCTCCTGGTTTTATTTACCTTTTCAATTTTTTTTTTTTTTTTAGTTTATATGCCATTTATATCTGCTCTGATCTTTATTATTTTCTTCCTTCTACTTACTCTGGGCTTTGTTTGTTGTTGTTTTTCTGGTTCTCTCAGGTGTAGAGTTAGATTGCTTATTTGAGGTTTCTCCTGCTTCCTGAGGTATGCCTGTGGTGCTATGATCTTTCCTCTTAGGGTTGCTTTCACCAGATCCTACAGATTTGGGTTTTTGTGTCTTCATTTTCATTTGTTTCTAGATAGTTTTTAATTTCTTTTTTGATCTCACTGATAACTCATTCATTATTAATTACACATTATATAGACTGAACATAATTAAATGTTTTTGAGTGTTTTTATTGAGATTGATTTCTAGTTTCATGTCATTGTGATCTGAGAAAATGTTTGATATGACTTCAATCACCTTGAATTTGTTAAGAGTTATTCTGTGTCCTAATTTGTGGTCTATGTTGGAGAATTATCCATGTACACTTAAGAAGAATGTGTATTCTGCTGCTTTGGGATGAAATGTTCTGTAAATGTCAACTAAGTCCATTTCATCTAGTGTGTCATTTAATGTTGCTGTTTCCTTGTTGATTTTTTGTCTGGAAGATCTATCCATTGATGACAGTGAGGTGTTAAAATCCCCTACTATGACTGTACTGCTGCTGACTTCTTCGTAAAGTTTACCATGGTATTCCTTATATATGTAAGTGCTCCTATATTGAGTGCATATATGTGTGTGGAAGGATTATATCCTCCTGTTGGATTGATCTTCACAAGAGAGTTTGCATGAGGCTATCACTGATTTCACAACATAAATACCTCAGGCCAGAAACATTGGCATGGAGAAGTCAAAGTGATGAAAAATAAGGAAGAATAAACAAGAATACTCTACCCAGGAAGGTATCGTTTACAATTGAAGTTGAAATAAAGATCTCCCAGACAAAACAACAACAACACACACACAAAAAAGCACAACTAAAGGAGTTCATTACCACTAAACTAGCATTTGCAAGAAATGTTAAAGTACCTGCTTTATAGCCTCAGCAATTTTGGGAAAAAAGAAAAAATTAGGATGGATCACAATACCTGATGTCAAATTATATTACAAGGCCACTATAATCAAAACAGCCTGGCACTGGCATAAGAACAGACTCATGGACCAATGGAACAGAATAGAGAGCCCAGAAATAAACTCATGTCTCCATGGTAAATTAATATTTGACAAAGAGGACAGTTGCACAAAATGGAGTAAAAATAGCCTCTTCAATAAATGGCATTTGGAGATATGAACAGGTTAATGCAAAAAATAAAACTAGACCACCAACTTACACCATACACAAAAATAAATTCAAGATGGATAAAAGACATAAATATAAGTTGTAATACCATAAAAATCCCAGAGGAGAACACAGGCAGGAAAATTTCAGATATCCCATGTAGCAATATTTTCACTTATATGTCCCCTAGAGCAAGGGACATAAAGGAAAGAATAAACAAATGAGACTACATTAAATTAAAAACTTCTGGCCCCGGCTGGTGTAGCTCAGTGGATTGAGCGCGGGCTGGGAACCAGAGGGTCCCAGTTCGATTCCCAGTCGGGGCACATGCCTGGGTTGCGGGCCAGGTCCCCAGTGAGGACCATGTGAGAGGCAACCATACATTGCTCTTTCTCCCTCCCTTCTCCTCTCTCTGAAAATAAATAAATAAAATCTTTAAAAAAATTAAAAACTTCTGCATAGCTAAAGAAAACAAACAAAAATGAAAAGGGAACCAACAGCATGGGAAAACATATTTGCCAATGATATCTCAGACAACGGTATGATCTCCAAAATATATAAAGAACTCACATGACCCCACACCAGGAAGACAAACAATCCAATTTAAAAATGGGCAAAAGGCCTGAGCAGACACTTCTCCAAGGAGGACATACAGAGGGCCCAGAGATATATGAAAGGATGCTCAGCATCACTAGCCATCAGAGAGATGCAAATGAGATACCATTTCACACCAGTTAGAACATTTATTATTAGTAAAGCAACAAACAACAAGTGCTAGTGAGGATGTGGAGAAAAGGGAACCCTAGTGCACTGTTGGTGGGAATGCAGACTGGTGATGCTGTTGTGGAAAGCAGCATGGAATTTTATCAAAAAACTAAAATTAAACTGCCTTTTGACTTGGCAATTCCACTGCTGGGATTAAACCTTAAAAATCCTGGAACACCAATTCAAAAGAACCTATGCAATTCCATTTTCATTTTTCTGAGGAAGTTCCATACTGTTTTCCACAGTGGCTGCACCAGTCTGCATTCCCACAAACAGTGCAGTAGGGTTCCCTTTTCTCCACATCCCCTCCAACAGTTATCTGTTGCTTTGTTGATGATGGCCATTCTGACTGGTGTGAGGTGGTATCTCATTGTGGTTTTAATTTGCATCTCTCTGATAGCTAATGATGTTGAGCATCTTTTCATATGATTCTGGGCCCTCTTTATGTCTTTTTTCGAGAAGTGTCTGTT
>PVJI01012171.1:0-52823 GCA_004026765.1 Micronycteris hirsuta | reverse complement strand
TGTAGATGAGACAGGGCTTTATTGGAAGAGATTGCCTGAAGGAACGTTTATTGCTGTGGAAGAAAAAGCTGAGCCAGGTTTTAAGTCTTCCAAAGATCGCTTGATGCTGCTTCTTGGTGGCAACGCAGCTGGGGACTTCAAATTGAAGCCCTTATTGGTGTACCACTCAGAAAACCCCAAGGCTTTGGAGGGGTACTCCAAACCCAATTTACCTGTGATTTGGCGCTCAAACAAAAAGGCCTGGGCAACCAGGAGCATTTTTCATGAATGGTTCACATACTTTTTTTGCCCTGCTGTTGAAAAATACTGTACCCAAAATAACCTAACTAACAAAGCATTGCTCATCCTAGACAGCGCACCCTGCCACCCCGTAAATCTGAGTGACCTGTCAGATAACGTAAGAGTGGAATATCTTTGTGACAGTGCAGCTGACCTGATGCAGCCCATGGGTCAAGGTGTAGCCTCTACCTTCAAAGCTCATTACCTGAAAAGGACTTTCGAGCACATCCTAGAAGCAACAGATGGCGAGGACACAGCGATGATCAGGGAGTTCTGGAGAAACTACAACATCATGGACGCTGTGGACAACATCGCCATAGCCTGGGAGGCGCTCAGACCAGCAACAATGAACAGTGTGTGGAAGAAACTCTGGCCCCAGTGTGTTCAGTCCCAGGATGCTGCCCCATCAGATAACGCCGCACAGCTCCAACCACACATTGTGTCCCTCGCCAAGACTGCGGCCTTCGAAACGGTTGTGGAAGGTGACGTCAGCCGGTTGCTAGAGTCTCAGGAAGACGCGCTCTCGAATGAGGAGCTGATGCAGCTGGAACGGGGGCCGGCAGGAGAGGAGGAGAGCGAAGACACTCAGCCTGCCCTCCGTCAGCTAACCACAGGAGAGCTCTCGGCAGCCTTCTCACACTTTGAGGCTGGTTTACGGGTCCTCACCAGTAGCTGCCCCAATGATGAGTGGAAGCTGAAAGTTTCCAGGGCAATCAATGATGCAATAAACTGCTACAGGGAATTGTACAATGAGAAGAAGCGGCGCCTGAAGCAACTGCCCTAGGTTGTCTTTCAGAGTGTGTGACCAAGAGCCGATCCAGGTAAAGCCAGAGGCAACATGGTGACCTCCACAGAGATGCCCAGCCAAGCCTGTCTGCTTCCAGACATTAAACATCCCCGGAAGCCCTACTTCTGGTATTTTAATTTTGACACTTGAGAGTATCCAATTTGGTTATTAAAATTTTATTTAAATATGTGCTTTAGAAAGATTGCATGCTAGGATACTCAGGAAAACTTTCCTTTAAAAAAAAAAACTTTAATGTTTGGAAGGGAGACCAGCCCTTCTAGACATTAAAATACATTGTGACTGTGATTAAAGCAGTTTAGCCATCAGAGCTGGGGACTAAATTAGAAAGTCCAGAAATAAATGCAGGTGGACTCTTTTGAAAACAGTGCAGGACAACTTGTTAGCCATTTGGAAAAACTTAGAATTAGATCCATACCTTACAGCATACACAAGAATGAACAAACAGATCAGGCTTCTAAATATAAAAATGGAAACCAAGCAAGTACTCCAGATCACACAGATGAATGTGTCTTTGACCTGGGTGTGGGGGGAGATTTTCTATGACTCAGAATCTAGATGAAACTAATTTTTGAAAAAAAAGATTAATCAATTTGACCCTACAAAAATGTAAACAGTATGAAACCTTTCCACAGAAGGAAAACTGTAGACAAGATCAAGAACAACTGACAAAATGGAATAAAATATTTCCAACATGTCTCAGAGATGATAGGTAATATTCCTGATGTGTGGAGAACTCTTAAAGACTAAGAAAGAAAAAAAGACCCAAAACCCAACAGAAAAGTAAACAGAACATATGCTTCATAAATAAATAAATTAGATCTTGAAACATAAAAAGAAATTTGACCTCCCTCATACTTACAGAAATGCAAATGAAAGTTACAGATACCATTCTCACTAATCAGACTGGCAAACTAATTAAAGAGTATGACGCAGTCTATCGGTGAGGCTGTGGGGTAACAGGCACATTGACACGTCGCTGGCAGGAATGCAAACTGGTGCGACCCTTATGGAGGGCATGAGACGCTCATTAAAAACAGGTGTGTTTAGATTTAGGAATATCACTTTTAGGACCGCACTCTAGAGAAGATACATGTGCCCAGACTATTTGTCGCGGCACCATCTGTAACTGCAAAAGCGTGGGCACACCTGGAGCACTCCTGTACAGGGGAGCAGTGACTGCGACGGCCGTGACAGAATGCAGATGTGACGGAGCACTGGTGGAAGCGGTGTCGGCAACAGCAGCAGAATGAGGAAGAACTCTGAACCGATGCAGACTGGTTTCCAGGATATACTATTACTTGAAAAAAGGAACATAAAACAATATAGTATGCTACCATTTGTGGAATGAAAAAATGGAAATAAAATATTCATGTACCTTACTCATTTGTGCAAAAAGAAATGTGGAAGGAGAAACCAGAGACTAAGAACGGTTACCTATGGGAAGGGGACGAAAAGGGTCACAGGACCGGGGCAGGAGGATGACACCTGACTGAGTTTGCCTTCTATAAAGTTCTGACTTTAGGGACCATGTTAACATCACAAAAGAAACAATGATAGGGAAATGAAATGAAATATATGAACAACCATATTTCACATTAATTACACACCCTACAGTGAAGGAGGAAGAAATACCCAAATAAATTTTGAACAACATTCAAGCCATAGTTTGACTATATGCTGTCAGGCTAAAGACAAAAAGGAACTCTAAACAATTATTAAGCTCTAGAGAGTAAACTTCTTTTTCACAGAAGCATAGGCTAGTAATCCTGAAAGTACTTTCTGCATATTCTAAGATTGAGCAAATAAATACATCAAGGATAATGTGGCCAGGTTTCTCACTTTCAAAGAATTACAAATATAAAAATGGTGGTGGTAGGGGAATGAAAGTTGTGGTGTTTGGAAATGGGAACTATCTGTGAATTCATGGTTTTTAATGTTTATTATCAAATACAGAAGTAGATAGGGAGGGCTGCTTCTTAGCCCTGTCTGTTGAAAGGACGGAGAAGCAGTGACAGCCCCGTGGCCATGAGCACACCCAACAAACACAACCTGTTTACGAAACACCATTTTCCACTGAAAGGTACTAGGGCTCCTTGGAGAAACGGCTGGTTTCAGGGCTGGGACTGGGAAAGGACAGGATACGCCGGAAACATCTTTCTATGTCAGAAAGTAAACAAGAACCTGAGGTATGACGAACAGGTCAAAGGGCACAGCCGCAGGTGGGGCCGTCAGCGCCTCCAGGAGCAAGCCAGGTGCTGCACTGAGGACACAGCAGCATTGCCTCTGGAATTCCCACCAAAAGTGCAAACCCCACATTCAATCAGAAAAACCCACACTGAAGGACAGTCTCCAGAATAAGTAGCCGGTGCTCTTCTAAGTGGGGGGTGCCAAGCACCCTTCCAGATTTAAGAAGGCAAAAGGGACAGACAGCTGCATGACAAAACCCAAACAAGGCTCGTTGTAAGGTTTCTTGTGCTGTGTCAAGGTTAACTTCCTGATGTCTTTTGCTAACTGCCCTGAGGCCATGTAGGATAATGCCCTTGTTTGGGAGGAACACACACAAGTATGAGAGGCAAAGCGGCATTGGCTCTACCGCCCGCTGTGAAGCAATTCAGAGAAAAAGGAACGTGTGGAGAGAGAATAAAGCAGATGGGGCAAACAATATTTTGGGCATCCAGGAGACAGGTCCATAGGAATGTTTTTGCAATGTTTCCATAAGTCTAAGTGTGTCAACATAAAAATGTTAAAATCGTATTAAATAACCTGAAAGAGGGAGGAGGGGTGAAGATTGCATTCTCCCCTGATATCCAAAGTAGAGTTTCAGTTATTTGTAGCTGAGGCTCAGCCGCAAGCTTCAGGGGCAGGGTTGCTGATCGCCTCTCTGATTGCCACTGCATGTAGACAAGGCACAGTCCCCCAGCCGAGACTCCCGAGGTCTTCTGCATCCTAGCCCCTTTGAGATCCTGGTCAAATACACAGATCATTTCTCTAGAAAAATGTACGTGTACAGATGTTTGGATGTAATTTGCAATGGGGATTTATGGCTTCCTGATGTCCAAGGGTAATGGGCATGGCCTTGAGATTCAGCGTCGGCCCTTAGTGCTCTAGCAAACTGCAACAGGCACCAGACGTGTGACTTTCTCATCGTTGCACTGGCCAATGAGACAGTTCTTCTCCCACAAGGACTCTGGAAATGAGACACATCTTCTGCTTCTGGAGCATTCTCTGCGTGCCTGGCTCAGTGCTCCTGGCCTCCCAGAACCCCGACAACCCAGGACATGCCTTCTGCACCTTCACCCACCTCACAGAAGATCTGTCTGCACGCCTCAGACATATGTCTGACACCCCCTACCTTGTCCCCGATTTCACCACACACAGCAGAGTCCGGAGTACGCAGATTTAATGAGATGGTGGCTGCAGCCTCGTCCCTGCTGGGTGCCCCTCGCTGCTCCTCTGGGAGGTGCAAACCAGTTTCTCAGTGGGTTTTGTTACATTGCCACAGACTCAGACCACCTGTGATTCTGTTTGGAGACTTTGTCATCCAGAAGGGGTGGGTGGGGAAGAGGTGTTGAGGCAGGAGGTAATTGAGGGAGCTTAAAAAAAAGGGGGAAGCCAGCTCTGTCGGACAGATGCCAGTGTGCAGGTGTTTCCTCTGGACCCTGACTGTAACACAAGAAACTCGGGGATGGCTAATGTCCCCATGACAGAAATGTGTGGCCATGAAAACGTCCAGATCTGAGGCACCTGCCCTAACGCCCTTCTGCAACCCCAGAGGAGAGGCGGGCTGAGGACCCGCTGCCAAATCCACTTCTTGCTGTCTCACTGAGGCAGGTCAGAGCAGACAGCAAGAGGATCACCTGAAGCTGCCACACGACCCTGTCTTCAGTGCCCCTCAAGTTGGCCAGCAAGCTGAGATGTCCCTTCTGCTGGCCACGACCTCTGCCCATGGGCTTCCCTGTCAAAGGTGAGGGGCACCCCAGTGGCTGTGGCCCCTGCCCACCACCCTCCCCCTGCACGAGGCAGCCAAGCACAGTGCTGCCAGGACAGTGTCTTCCCACAGGCCTTCCCCTCGGCGGCAGGTCTCTGACACACGAGCCCCCCTGCAGATGTCGCGGTCGGCGCAGCTCCCCCACTGAAGAGCAGCGGGTCTTGTCCTCCATCCAGGGCCCTTTGTCAGCTGGAGCCTGCACACCTTACGCCTGTCTTCCTTTGTGGGCTCTAGGCTTCCCTGGAGCTCCCTGCAGCAAATATTCCCAGCACCTGACCTCAGGATCCCCAGAAAAGGCCCCTGGCTGCTGGTCTCCAGGCGTCCAGGTTCCTCCATAGGCACTGTAGCAGGGCAAGTCTGGTCCCCAGAAATGCCACTCAAGCCTCTGTAACCAGTCCTCTTGCTTAACCTGGAGTCTCCCCTTCTCCGCACCTGGAGGCAGGACTCCTAGCCATCCACTCAGAGCAGCGGGGTGAGCTGGATGAGGCCGAGTCAGGAGCTGTGGCCAGTCCACCAGAGGAGGGCCCCACGGCCCGCTTCCCTCCATGTGGTACAGAAAGGCCCTGGGCTGGCCCTGTGTCTCAATTCCTGGTCTCCAGGCAACATCTCACCCACTGGAGAGAGCCGTGGAGGCAAGGCCAGGGCCCTTGGGGGATAACTGTGAGGAGCCCCAGCCAAGAACAACCAGAAGATCCCACAGAGACAAGGGGCTGGGGGGACGGGAGCCTTCAGGTGGATCCCAACCCACCCACTGCACGTGAACCTCAGGCCCAGGCTGGGTGTGTGCAGCCAGCATCCTCGGGTCTTGTCAGCCAATCCCCTGAGGCCCACCAGGGTTGGCAGGGTGCCTGATATCCTGCTGCCTAAGCTCCAAGGGCAGGGGGGGGCTCTTCACCACAGGGAAGAAGAGAAGCCCTCCACTCCCCTGCCCTCAGAGCCCTGCGAGGGCGGGGGCACACTCCAGCCCTTGCCGCAGCCGCGTACCCAGGAAACAGCCAGGCACAGCCCCGAGTCCCAGCAAGCTCCCAGGCACAATGGTCCCTGTGGCGCTTACGCCCCTTGGGCCCAGCGTCAGGGAGAGGTCCAGGGGCTGCACCCCAGGGGTCTCCAGAGCACAAGAAACACCTTGGCATTGGCAATGACCAGGAGGGTGGGCTCCAGACAGGCCCCGGAGGGGTGCCCATGGCTCTAGGCATCCACGTCTGGACCGGGTTCCTGGAAGAGGGACTGCTTCCGCAGGCTCAGCCGGGCACACTTGGGGCAGGTGGTGGAGTGGTCATAGTAGCAGTCCCTAGGGGTTGGGGACAGGGAGACGGGGTCAGACCCTGGGGACAGGCAGGCTTCTCTCCCCTGAGAATGCTAGCAGTCTTCACAAGCTTCCCAGTTCAGGTCCTAATATCCTCCTCTACAGCTGGGGAAACTGAGGCACAGTTTCTCCCAGAGGGCACCGGGAGGGCCTGCACCCAGGTGTGCCTGCCAGGCCTGTGGTTGGGCACCTGCTGCCTCGTCACCATCTGACCCGGACAGCTCTGCTGGGATACCTTAGGGACGTGGTGGCCCTGCCTGCCCCATCAGCACTGTGCACTCTGCCCCCAGGGCACTGTGGAGGCACAGGGCGCAGCAGTGGGTGACACCTGTCACACAGCATGTAAACTGCTAGCTCCAGGGAGTTCACAGTTTCAACATTAGTCCCTTCTGTGACAGCAGTCCCAGCTCTGCACAGCGATGATGTCAGCTGCTGCTGTGCCCAACAGCAAGCCGCTGACAAAACCAGTGTGGCAGAAATGGGGTGTGCTGTTCCACCTGAGGCCACTGTGAGGCGCTGTGCAGGGCCCAGCAGGTGGACACTTTGTTATTAGTAATCATGCTTATTAAAGGACTAAAATAGTTTTCTTCCAATGTATGTGTATTATTTTTCCAAACATTCAGGCAGTCTTCATAAATGTTTAAGTTATTCAACAGTAATAAACAAAATGTTAGGGGTTTTTTTAGCCTGGAGGGGTTTTTTTAGCCTGGAGAAGTCTGAAAAAAAAAAAAAAGAAAACACTTGGACACTATAAGTGCCAAGAACTAAAAGGTTTGGGAAACTCTGGCCTGTGCCAGCCCTGAGGGGCCCACCCCAGTCCTGGGGATGAGGGAAGCAGGTGGGACACGGGACTCACACCATGGCCTCCCCAGCCCCACAGGTGGGACTTGCAGTTCGGTCACATCAGGCCTCACTCCGTATCTCAGGGTCCATGTGAAGGGCTTTGAACATGAGGCAGCGAAGACCAAGCCCTCAGTGTCTCCCTCCCTGTCCCTGTCCCTGTGGCTTCAGGGCGGGCTTGGGCTGCACCCACCTGTGGAAGACGGCAGAGCAGTCACGGCACACGGACGTGTGGCTGTCGAAGGGGAAGAGCACGTCGCCCTCCCTGCAGAGCTCACACACGAAGCCCTTGGCCTGGCACCGCTGGGGGTGGGAGTGGGGCCGTCAGCACTGCTCCTGAGAGCACGTGGCCCTGACACTTTGCCCTCCCCACCCTGGAAGCTGGGCGAGGAGAGGCGCCGGGTCTGCCGTGGGGCACCCACCTCGCAGTCCAGCTTGATGTGCTTGGCGAAGAGCGTGTGAGTCTCAGTGAGCGAGCAGCCCAGGCGGCCTGTGTGTGCGTCCAGCAGGTCCTGGACCGAGTACATCTCATCGTTCTCCACAAAGTGCTGCCGGTCCTGGAGCTGCGGGCCCAGCAGCCGTGACTCCAAGCCCAGGGAGGGCCCCTCCCATGGCCCCTCCATCCCTGCCCACTCACCGTCCAGGCCCTGGGTGCTTGTGGAGGAAACAGGCTCAGCCCCTCCAGCCACACAGGCCCCAGGTATGACCCACCTCTGCCTGGAACACGGCACTTCCTCCTGGACCTGCTCCCAACATTCCCGCCCCCTTCTCTGCCTCACCCCGTCCACAGACCTCACCCACCTGTGAGCAGCTGGTCTTTCTTGCCTTCCCCACCTGAAGGGCAGCCCTGAGATGCGGGCAAGGGCCTTGCTTTGTTCGCTGCCCCCAGAGGCCACACAGTGTGTTTACTGCCCCAGCAGGCGCTCAGCATGGGCGTATGTAAGCCTGCGCCTGGTCCTCGCCGCGCAGTCACAGAGAGGCTGCAGGGACAATGGCCACCTCTCGGTGCCCATCAGGAGGTAACCAGGGAACACTTTTTGGGCAGAATGCCTGTTTGCTAACACAGACTTGGTGTTGCCTGGGATACTGTGGAAGACTCCCTGCTAAAGGCACAGTGTCATGTGCCTCATCTGTCCGGCCATGTCCCCTCGCCCCCCTGACCCTGCATGGGCGAGCTGACCTGCAGGAGCAGACGCGCCTCCATGGCCTCCTTGCAGGTGATGAAGTACGGCTTCATGAGCAGGATGTCCTGGCGCAGCTTCTGCGGACAAGACAGGCAGGTGGGCCTCCTGGGCCTGGGCAGGGGCTTCCCCGAGACACTGTGTGCGGCCTCTGTAGAGGGTCATCTCCCCTTACACTCTGGGTCAGAACCTTCACACCAGCAGGAAGGGCCCGGGTCTGTGGGCTCCAGCCAAGCACAAGTTCGAAGTACAGCTTCCGGGCCAGGCAAGACCCTGAGGCTCTAGCCCCATGTCTGAGAAGGATGCAGAGCCCTGCGCAGCCCAAGGGGCCTGGTCACCTGCCCTTTAAATGGAACCCAGTCCCTGCTGACCACCTCATGGGAGACTGCTGGAGGCTGCCCCACCGGCCACACGTGGGCTGACTGAGGCACAGTGCGTGCAGAATGCACCCGGGAATTCAAAGGCAGAGTACAAAAATGTCTCAGTAATGTCTACACATTATGTTGAAACAATCTTCTGGGTAAATTGGGTTAAATAAGATATATTATTCAAAATAACTTTACCTGCTTCTTTTAACTTTTTTCATGTGGCTACTAGAAATGTTCAAATTTCCTCTGGCCTAGCATCATATTGAGGCCAGATATTGCTCTAGCGTTTTCAATCCATAGGACAGCGAGGGCCATAATCCAAGCAGATGGGTCTCCCCTCAGCTCTCACAACGCACGCCACCCCCGCTCCCCCCCCCGCCGCGAGGAGCAAGGTCCGCACACCCGGTCCGCGCCTCACCCGGATCTCCACCAGCTCCTCCACGTAGTTGAACAGCAGCGGGTTGATCTCCCGGAGCCGGAGCACCGGTCGTGACATCATCAGAGCCAGGTAGCGCAAGCTGCAGCGGGACACCTGGGAGCGGCGGAAGGAGTGACCCCCCCAGCACTACGCGACCACCCTCCCCGGCTCCCGGCCCCGCCCCCAAACCCCCTCCTCGGCACGGCCGCGCCCCCAGCGTGCACTTCCCACTCCTGCCCTCACCTTGCGCGGCTCAAAGTCCCAGTTGTGCACCACGCGCGCGGGAATGACGGCCAGGTCGTTCCAGTGACAGTGGCTGCAGAAGTACTGGCCTGTGTAGTCGCACTGCCGCGCCTCACTGGGCACGCCCCCTGTGGCGGGTCGTTCCACATTCGGGGCTGCTCTGAGGGTCCCAGCCATGCAGGCGTCTTTTGCGCCCCACGGGTTGTCCCATCGCCCAGCTGCGCCCAAGGCACACCAGAGAAAGAGCCCACAGGGTCCGGGGTTCCACCCTGCAGACCTGACCGGGTCGGGGTGCCTCACTGCCTGGTTTTCTCACCAGTAAAATGGGACAATAATAGGACCGCTTCCAGGACTGCTAAGGGACCCCCGTGGATAAACATCAATAAATCTCTAAAGCCTGACGCACAGCACGTGGGGTTCTCCTGGTCCCCATCCAGGTGGGCCGTCGGTGACAACAGGGCCGCACAAGGGAGGCTGGGCGCGGGCCCAGCCCACAGCGCTCCTCTGTGACCTGGGCTGGACCCCAGGCTGCTGCCGGGAAGTGAGAAAGAGCTACAGCAGCCTCTTGTCGCTTCCCCAGGAAACGGAGCTGTGTCTGCAGGAGCCACGCTGGCCTTGGCTGCCTGGCTTATCCAGTGCCCTCACGCCACTGTCGGCTGTCCCCTGCCCAGAACAGCCGCCCTCCGCCCGCACTCACGCAGAGAGATGAGCGAGCGGCACTCGGCGCAGCGGTAATCCTGGCTGTCCAGCCCCGCCTCCGGGCAGATGTTCAGTTCATACTCGGCTTGGTGGCTGACTTTGGAGCGCACGCAGGGCTTAGAGATGAGGTTCAAGCACTTGCTGTGACAGCGGTAGTAACACCCTGGGGTGGTGTGGGGCACCGACAATGTGCCTCTTAGAAGCGGGGGTGGTAACCCAGGCTGACTTTCAGCTGCCAGGACCCTCAGGGGGGCTACGCGGGTTTCCAGACCAATCCAAGAGCTTCTCCCTGCAGGTCCCTTGGTCCCTATCCAGAGTCTTTCCCTGAAGGCATGAGCAGACTTGATCCTCGAACTCGATTCAAAAGCTCAGGGGCCCACCTGACATTCCCGCCTGGATGCATAAAAGGCCTTCCAACCCACGAGGTCAGAGTGGAGCTTCAGCTCTTCCTCCCAAAGCTCAGCCCAGACACGGCTCCCATCTCAGACCTCAGCCACCCGTCGTTCCACCTGCCCAGGCTGAAAACCCTGAAGCCATTCCCACTCCCCTCTCCTGCACCCATTCCCAGTCCTTTCGCTTGTTCTTCCACAAGTGGCCACACATCGAACCCAATGCCCACCCGGGTCAGAGTGCCCTCCGCCCCCACCACCCCGGCACCCCTCCTTCAGTCCGTGCTCAGCTCCACAGACAGAGTGACCCCATTCTGACCGGAGTGTGTGCGGCACCTGCCAATGCTGCCAGCTCACTCCTAGAAAGGCCCCAGCGACTCTGAGCCCACATTGGCCACACCACCTCTCAGAAGCAACGGTCCGGCCACCTGCTTTCTGCTCCTCATCGAGGACACCACTCACAGTGACCACAGTCATTGCCCCCCAACAGGGACCTTCTTCCCCAGACACACACCTGGCTCGCCTTCTGACCTCTAAGTTTTTCCTTAAATGTCACGTGATGCCTTTTCGTTCCCCCCTAAAGTCACACCCGCCCGACTGCCTGACACATGCTGTCCCCTCCCCTCGTTTTTCGTCACTCCACGCTGGCACCCAGCACACCACGTCCTTCACTGGTTATCTCTCGTCCAGTGGAGGAAGCATTCTCTCTGCACTGCCTTCCTGTGGCTACTGAGCACCTGTAACAGGGATAGTACAACTAAGAAACTAAATATTTATTTTAACTTATTTAAATTTAAGAAGGCGTGAGTTGGGTCTTTCATCCCTTGCACATGCCCAGGGCTCAGTGAGCGCCCCGCAGTCAGTAATGCCCTGACCACAGCCCAGACACGCAGCAGACCCGTGGGGCCCCTGCCCTGGGCTGGGCACCCGCCCGCCCACCCACAGGGGCCGGTCTGGGTCTGGGCCCACCTGTACACGTGTACCAGGTCTGAATGAGCCCCCAGATGATGGTGTTGCACTTGTCGCACGTCTGCTTGACACTCTTGCTCTTCTCCTTGAAGAAGCGATGCTCCAGGAGGACTCGGATGTTGGGCTCGTCTTCATTGGGGTCCTGAAGAGAGAGAGGCCCAGGGGCTGCTGAAGCTCGTCTCCCTTCACACAAGGCCCTCAACTTACTTCTCCCAGGCATCATTTGTGACAGATGGGGAGTCCCTTCCAATGTCACCCCTTTGCTCTTTAGCGATGGAACACCCAGTGGTCAGTCAGGCCTGTCTAGCACCCCTTGCACCTGGGTGCTGCCTGCTGCAGCCAAGGGCTTGTGAGCAGGAGGGACGCAAGCTTCCTCCCTCGTTTTCTGCTGGCTGACTGCAGATCTGGGTGAGGACTCGGGCCACCTTGGAATGCCCCCAGGGACTGACTGTCAGAGCCACAGAAAAGGTGGCCTGTGGTCCCCATCACCATTAGCTGCCACATGGGCCCTGGACCACCTGTGGCGTATCCACGTGAGTAAGGCAACACATCTCGTCCCTTTAAGCCACTGCATCTTGGAGTCTTTGTTGCCACAGCTTTACCTCCATCCCAGTGACTCTAAATTCCCAGGGACTCGTGAGCCAGGGACACAGAGGCAGCCGAGACAGATGCACAAACTCCAGGACCACATTACAGACACATGTGGCTTTAGCTGCCAGGACCCACTACCCCTGTTGTGCCCCCCTCGGAGCCCCCACCCCCAATCGAAGTCATGTGGTTCAAGGTGCAAATTACCTCCCTCACTTGCTGCGTGAGTGGGTACCTGACCCAGGACTGGCCAGTTAAGGCCAGGCTGATAGAGAAGCCGTGAGAGCCAGGCTCGCTCCCTGCCTTTCTGGGCAGCCTCTGCCTCGGTCCCTGGGAGGGAGCCAGGGGCCACCCCAAGCCTCCAGGCTTCCACACGCTGGCTCAGCTCCGACTGCCTCCACAGTGGGCTGAGCCTGCACCCACCTTCAGCTCCTGGAGCTTCAGCCGGAGGTGGATGAGCCTCACGACGGCATCCTTCTGCCGCTCTGAGTGCTCGGGCAGCTCCAGGATCAGCTGCTTGCACTCCTCGATGGCCTGCTGCAGCTGCTGGACGTCGGAGGCCAGGAACAGGCCCTGGGGGGCGGGGCGCACAAGTCAGGTGCCCGCCCCATGCCCCTCGGGTCCAGGCCAGGCCCATTCTAGTGGACTGTTAGGCCAAGAGCAGACCTCCCAGCCTCCACTTGCCCAGAGGGGTCAAGAATTATTCAAGACCCAGATCGGAACCACCCACGCCACCTGCCCCCGAGCTGAACTACCTACCCACAGGTCTCTGAAGACCTAATTCAGGGTATTTTTCAAAACACAACTTCCTTCTTTTAGCAATCCGGTCACTTTCCTGGCCATGCTAGTTTGCTACAGCTGAGGAAGCGACACTTGCTTATCATCAAGGAGAGGAAGTGGCCCCCAGCTTTACCGCCAGGCCCAGAGACACCCCAGCACCTCACAGTGACCCAGCAAAGCCTGTGGCAGACTCAGGACAGTGCGGCCACTGGGGAAGGGAGACTGCTCACGTGTGAGAGCGGGGAGCGAGGGCTGCCCGGGAGCCAGGCGGAGAGGAGGCAAAACCCTTCCTTTGGAGCTCAGTGAGTGGCTCACAGGAGGGCCTGGAAAGTGTCGTCGTAAAGATACAAAGCACGTAAATGAAACGTGTATCTGCACCGGCAAAGCTTAAAGCCACGCACCACATGGGAAGTTCCTTGGAACCTGGTGCTTTGAGGTGAATCTCTTTTGACTGATGTTACATTTGAATGTTACTATGATGCTTCTCTCAAAAGTTGGAGACTATTTGCATAAAACTAAAATATTTTCAAACTTTTTGTTTAGAAATCATTAGAGACATTTATGGGTTTTTTTTTTTTGTTGTTGTTGTTGTTTTTTAATTTTAAATAAAGTTTTCATGCAACAAAATGTAGAACAGACCAAAGAGTGGCCCTGCCAGGCTGGGTGGGGGTGGGGGTGGGTAGTGGGCTTCCCTCTCTCCCTCCCTAACGTTCCCCTTGCAGCGTGTCCGCGGGACCCTGGACAAGCTCAGTCCTCACGTTTGCCTCACAGGAACCTGGAGCTCAGGGAGAGGAATGGCCCCACCTGGGAAGAGCGGCCCGGGCTCCCAAACCCAGGCCCAGCCACCCCCACCGGCCCTCAGACAGGTTTGGCGAGGGATGTCCAGTGGGCCTCAGACTGAGGAGCCCTGGCCGGGACGGACACGGCCCCTCTGCCTGAGGCGGGGTGACTAGGGAACGTCTGGCTCCTCGCTCCGCGGGCGCCCTGAGCCTTACCACAGGGCGGGAGAAGTGGTCCTCGGACAGACCGAGGTCCATCACGCGCTCGGTGCAGTGGAACTCCGGCTCCCCCGGGGGCGGCTCAGGCAGGCTCTCTGGAGCGAGCAGGGTGCGGGCATGAAGGGGATGGAGAGAGAAGGTCAGTCTGCCTCTCCCCCAGGCGGGGCCAGGCAGCTGGGGGTCAGAAGGGCCCTGGGGACTCGGGGAGCCCACAGGAGGTGCCCCGGCATCTGCCCTGTTTGGAAGGGAATGTGTGGGGAGAAGGAAGTGGCCAGCATGGTGCCTGGCGCTGGGGCAAAGCCAGCACCCTGCACCACAGAAACCGGGAAGGGAGCTGGGTGCCGGTGGGAGGGGCCGCACTGCCCGCACAGCCCGGCCTGGCCCCGGCCCCACCTTCTGAAGCGATGTCCGGGGCCTCCTCAGTGGCCCGCTGCTCATGCTGCCTGGGTCCGAGCTGCTTGTTGAAAGGGTTGAGGTGGGCCTGCCGGAACCGGGCCAGCTTCTCGTCATATTCCATAGCATCCCACCTGCGGGCCGGGCAAGGCAGGGCAGCCGTGAGTGGCCCTGTCCCTGCTCTGTGTTTCAGGGACTCTCAGGGGCATGCTTGGCCTCTTTTACTCCCCAGGGGTGTCTGACTGGAGGCCCCACACCACAGCCTGCATCCTCAGCCCCTCCCCAAAGCAGTCAGCCGCTCACCCAGGCCCCCTGGGTGGTGTCCCCTCAGGAAGAGAGATGACCTCTAACACATGCCCGTTGTTCACGCAGATGGGACGGGCAGGGGCCGGAGGACCTGTGCTTCCGAGGGGGCCCCAGTGACCACTCTCCCAGAACAGTCCTTGGTTCTCATGCAGCTCCAGTCCAGCCCCGCCCTCGCTGTCCACCCCTAGCTGTCTGCCCTTCACTCTGCCGAGAAGGCTTGGCTGCCCCCTTGACACACAGCTACCAGAACTCGGTTCCTCAGACCTGGCCGCCACACCAAGGTACTCCTTCCGGGTCAGAGCGCCCCAAACTCACAGCTCTGAGCCTGACAGTCCATGATGATCACCAAAGAGCACAGGGATGGGCGCTCCGGAGCTGATGCCAGGACCCAGGCCCTTCCCAGGGCTTTAGGGTCCCACGGTCTCCCCATGCTGGCCGGCAGCTCACTGGCCTGATTCCCACGGGACTTGTGGCCAGAGTCAGGGTGTGGCCTCCCACCTCAGGGTCCCAGGAAACAGGCAGGAAGTGCCTACGTTACTGCCTGGCACCACTCCCCTCCCCTGAGCCCAGAAAACTGGCACAGGAAGGGCCCCTGATGTGAGAGGAAGGGGTTTTGGCTGGGGGCAGTTCCCACCCCAGGCCCTCCCACCCAGCCAGCTGGGCCACATTCCTTAGCCTCCAGGCTGAAATGAGTCTGTAGGAAGCAGAAGAGATTTTTTAAAGCTTGGCAATAAGTGCCAGGGTGTGGGTCGTGCGTTCTCTATAGACGTTTACAGTCTGAGATAATTCATTACTAGAAAAGGCAATCCCCTGGCTCTTATCTGCCACCACCCCCACCCCACTGCCAAGAAAGAAAGTGGAGCCCAATGGGGACAGCCCCAAGGAGGGACCCCGCACCCCAGCTCACAGCCGGCTGTCCTGCGTCCGCCAGGAAAACCCACATGAACTTCGAGAGCTTTCTCCTTGTCTGATGTCTGTGGGTGGGACTGGGGGCTGGGAGGTCCAGGCGGGCAGAACCTGGCACCCATGGACTTGCTCACCCCAGGTCAGGATGTGCACCTCACAAGGGGTGTCGGCTCTGACGCCCAGTGACCCCTGCCCCAGCTGCCCTGGTATTCACTAACCCCTCCTTCTGAGTGCTGACGAAGTCTTTGCTTGGTCAGACTTTATCAGGGCCCTGAACCTTCTCCAAGGCCCTCTGTGCCCTTCCTTGTGAAATCCAGTCACAGCAAACACACTGCTAAGTCAGTCCAGCAAGAGCCCCCCATCCTGCCATCTGGTCGCCCTCCTATTTGATGGGGTTCCACGTTCTCCCCCGGCCCCAGGTGTCTGACCATCCTGCCTCACCTTCAGCCAAGATCTCATTTGGTCCCTGCGGCCAGAATCCCCCGTACCCTTGACATTTCCTCTTAGCATTTTTTCACCCATTGACCCCATCCTGTCCCTTGGCTATTAATCCAGGGGGCCCATGACATATTTGGAGTCAAGCTCGGTTCCACACACAAGTTTCTTAACCCCACGGCAATAGTCCTGAACAAATCTGTTCTAGCAACTGTCCAGGTCTGGTTTTACTTTGACAGGGGAGAGCCCTGGTTTTTACCTTCTCATATGACTTCCCAGCAGCTACATGTGGTCATGCACTATGCTCTGACCAATGGGATGTAAACAGAAAGATCTCCTGAGGCGTCTGGGAATTGTTCTTAAAAGGAGAAACTGGCCCTCTGCATCACTTCCTGCCTCTTGCTGCCTGGGATGCAGATGCAATGGGTGGGGCTGGAGCAGACACCTTGGGTTGTAACAGAGAAGCCCTACCTTGCGCACTCCTGGGCTTCATTCAAACGAGAAAAAAAATAAACTGTTTAAACTATTGTTATCGCGGGGGATGGTTTCTGGCTCTTGCTGCCAAAACAGATCTTGACTGACCAGCCCAGCGCCGTGTGGCGGTGATGAGACGAAGTAGCCCTGTCCAGTGTGGTCTTGGGCAAGTGCCTGGCTTTTCTTGAATTTCGACTTCTCGTGTTTTAAATGGGGATAATAATAGCACCCACTGTATATTGTTATTGTTAAGACTAAATTAGCCCTGGCTGGTGTGGCTCAGTGGACTGAACACCAGCCTACAAACCAAAAGGTTGCTGGTTCAATTCCCAGTCAGGGCACAGGCCTGGGTTGCAGGCAGGGCCCCCAGTTGTGGGTGTGAGATGCATGCATCTCACAACCAATGGATGTATCTCTTGGGCGTTGATGTTTCTCTCCCTCTCTTACTCCCTCCCTAAAAATAAATTTAAAAAATATTTTTAAAAACATTAAATTAGTTAATGTTAATACAAAGTTCCAAGCACTCTGGTCAGCACCTAGTAAGCATTCAATAAATTCTGGGCAAAACGTACTATCATCATGGCTACTCTTATTGTTATGAACCAGACAGACCTGATTTAAACTCCGCCTCTCCCAGCGTGACCCCATTTTCTTGTCCACAAACAAGGGAGGCCTCCCGGGGGATGTGAAAGCACTACGTACTTGTACGTGGCAGTGAAGCCCACAGCCCAGAGCTGCTGCTGAGCCAACGGTCACCCTCGTCACACAGTGACCAGCCCCCCCCCCCACCGGTCTCCCCCTGGAAACCTCGCAGCATTTTAAAATACAGCCAGAGGAGCTGAAGGCAGGGACGCCGCGGCTCTCCCCAGCAGCTCCGGCCCAGCCGCGGGCTCCCGAGGAACAAGCCTGTCTCATTCACCTCCTTGTGGGCAGTGCCAGCCCAGGCCTGGCACAGAGGCTCTGCATAAACAAGCGAATGGGCTACCTGGCCTCTCTCAGCCTCAATTTCTCTCCTGCTGAGTCAGAGAATCATATTTCCCTCGGGGCTACAGAGGGCAGACAGATGAAGTTCTCACACAAGGGGCTGGGGAATGCCAGGCACCCCCACCACCCCATTGGCTTCACCCCACAGAGAACTCAGCACCCAGAATCCAGCCTGGCCTCACAGAAGAATAGTCAGGAAGGCAGAGACTGAGAAGAATCAAGAAAACCAGACACCCTCCATCCTCCTCCAGCGGCTGTCCCTCTCACGGGGAGGGGACTCCTTGACTTAGCAGTGGAAGGAAACCCAGGGGAATAAAGTCCAGAGCTTGGGGATGGGGTGGGCGGGGGGGGGGTGATTGAGGGACATTGAGCTGAAGCTCAGACACCTTCACCATGACCCAACATGTCCTGCCTGTGGCTGGGACACCAAGGGGTCCTGTTATCACCACAGCCAACACCAGAGGTCCCTAGAATTCTTCCTGGAGCTGGCAGGGGAGACCACACATCCTGTCTGCTCATACCCTGAAGGAGGCCTGCCAGGACCCTGCCGCGACCAGGAATTGGGTTACTGTCCCTTTAAGGATTGTTTGTCACTGAAGCCTGGCAGGGTGGACACCACTGGCCTAAGGGACCCAGCCACTCCCAAACAGTACCTCCCCCACCTTCACCCACAAGAGCAACAGGCAGACACTCTGGGGACCCTCTCTGGGGACTAATCTGTTGGCAGAGGGGCAAGTCTGTTCCACCACCCCACCCATTTCATAGGTGAGGAAACTGAGGCTCAGAGCAGCTCAGCATCCGCGGAAGCAGGCACAGCTATGAGGATCCCCAAGGGACTCACGAATCCCACAGACAACAAGGGTTGATGGCGAGAAGCGATGACAATGTCACTTGGGGAAGCCCTTCCCCGCCTGGAGTGCTAAACCCTGCCCCATCGGGGTGGGGTTACAGCTGAGGCTACATGTGCCCCCTGCGCCCAGGTGAGGACCGTAGGTGGGCATCCCGACCCCGCGGGTCTGAACCTTCCTGGGCGCGGGCGGGGCCTTGGGCAGATCCCTGACCCCTTGAGTCCTCGGTGACCGCGTCGGGAAAGGGGGCTGCCCGAGCTCCGGGCCTCGTCAGGCTGTGTGCATCCAAGGGCCAGAAGCCCCGGTTTCCTCCACCCCGGGCACCCCCTGCCCTGACCATTCCGCCTGGGCTCCCCCTCCGCAGCTCACCTGACCGCCGCCGCCCTCGCTACATTGTATCCCGCCCTCCGCCCTCGCTACAGTGTATCCGGCCCGCCGCCCGCTGCTGCCGCCTGCGGCCGGGAGGCTCATGGCACGGGGGTCCTGGAGTCTGCGCGCCCTTTCCTGCCACGTCCCGCTCTGGGAAATGGGTAACGCTTGATCTCACCTGTTCAAGGTAGTATGGCCAGGCGGGGGTTGCTGCATTTCCTAGCTTTTCCGTCATTACAAAAGTCCTGGTTTAAACAGACTCCAAACCCCAGTGGTTGGGGAGAAGAGGGAATCACCCGTCGCCTCTGCGCGCTCACCGCCACCTGCCGACCCTGTGCGGTACTCACAGCTGCCAAGCCACCCCCGTTTTACAGAGGAGACTGAGGCTCAGTGAGGTCAGGAAGCTGCTCCGGGGGGGAATGTCGTGTGGGGGTGGGGGGTGAGAGAGGCCAGTGTGCGAAGGCCTGATCCACTTGTTGCCCGTCGCTGCTTCGTTTCTCTGTAACCCTCGTCTCTGTCTTACACGGTTCCACTCTACTCGTCTCTCCATCCCTCACACCCAGCACCACCGCCACCAGAAACGAAGGGGTGCAGGCAAGGGTTTTGTGTGCTTTCCTCACTGCTTCAGGGCCTAGAGCAGTGGGGCGAGACTGAGGAATGGAAGGGCGCCCCGGCCAGGCCGCCCTGAGGGCAAGGCGCCCCCACCTGGCAGGTGGCCCACTACACAGACCTGTGTTAGCGCCAGATGTGGGGCTCACCCAGGCCTCCGCTGCAGGGCGGTGACGCAGTGCTGAGAAGACAAAGTCCCAGCACTCAGTGGCCGAAGGTGCCTCGTGATGAGAGACATGATGAGCACTGAGAAGGAAATGAACAGGGACGAGTCAAAGAGCAAGTTCAGGGGTGGAGGACACTGTGCTGGAGCCGAGACCCAAGGGTGACAAGGAAAGAACCACAGAAAAGCTGGGGGAAGGATCCAGAAGAGGCACGTGCAAAGGCCCTGAGGAACCGAAAGAGACCACTGAGCCTGTGAAACAGAAGTCGGGTCAGTGAGGCCGCAGTTTGGTAGAAGGGGAAGTGAGAGGGGAGGGTGGGTTTGGAACACATGGCTTTGATTTGTGGTGAGATCAGAGCCATTGAAAGTTTCTTTTTTCTTAAGTTTGTTGAAGTATTGTGGACACACAACAAACTGCCCAAGTTTAAGGGTCTGGGTGGAAAGCTCTGACTTGTGCATACACCTGAGAAACTACAACCAGGATTAAGACAATAAACCTGGCCACCACCCTCACACGCTTCCTCGTGACTTCATGAGACCCCCTGTCCCCATCCCCACCTCCAGTCCCAGGTGACCACTGATCAGCGTTCTGTCACCATGCCGCATCTCCTAGAATTTTATATAAATGGATGTCCTCTTGTTTTTATATCCTCTTACATTGACTGGCTTCTTTTTTAAAAATTTACTTATTTATTTTAGAGAGAGGGGAAGCATGAGAGAGAGGGGGAGAAACATCAATGTGAGAGAGAAACATCAATTGTTTGCCTCTTGCACACGCCCTGAAAGGGACTGAACCCAAAACCTAGGCACGTGCCCTGACCAGGAATCAAATCTGCGATCTTTTGGTTTGCAAGACGATGCTGCGGCCAACTGAGCCACACCAGCCAGGGCTGACGGGCGTTTATCACTCAGCGAAATCGTTCTGAGGCTCATCCATGTGGAGCAGGCGTCAGCAGTTTACCCCTCGGTGTGGCGGAACCAGAGTTGGTTCACCCATTCAGCCGCTGTCGCTGTCGAGCACCCAGGCCGTTTCCAGGGCCTGCCTCAGCTGGCTTGGCAGGAGAATGAGCTGTGGACACGCTGCAGGACACGGCCCGGCTCAGCGCGGCACTTCCACAGACAGCGTGTGGTGAGCCTGTCAAAACGGCTTTTGTAAATTCACATGAAGGGTGGTCTTGCGGTCACTGGGGCTGCTCTGACAAAGTGCCACAGGCTGGGCGACTTCAAAACAGCAGAGATGGGGTTCTCGCAGTTTGAAGGCTGGAAATGCGAGATCGGGATGCCAGCATGGCCAGGGCCAGCTGCTTGCTGTGTCCTCATGTCCCCGAGGACAGAGAGACCTCTGTCACTTTGATGAGGCGCTCACCCTGTTCACGGGGGATCCACCCACAGGCCCCACCTCCTGGCAGCAGCATCTTAGGGGTTAGGATTGCAGCTTATGAAAGGGGCCGGGGGCACAGACACCCAGCCCCGAGCCGGCACCGTGCGAGGAAACCCTTGGCTCGAAGCCATTGACGATGGGTCCTGCCTGGAGTCTCTGAGTCACATGGTCACACGACCCAGAGAAGGTGGGAACGAACCTCAGGTAGGGGTTTCCACACCACCCCCCACGTCTGCTTCAACTCTGTAGGCCCCCAGGAAACAGGCTCCTGGGCAGCTTCAAAGTCCAGTTCTGAGTGGGCACCTGCCCACGGTGACCCCGCTTCATTCTGGTGTTGCCTGACTCCAGGGCTCCGACTTGCATTCCTGTTCCAGAGGACCAGCCCCTCCATGCCCCACCCCACCCCACCCTCTGCAGTGGCAGCTGTGTGGTGGTCCCCGAGGCTGAACTTTACCAGGACCTGGTGCGCGGGCACTCTCATTGGTCACGATCCAAGCCAGTAGTTTTCAAAGATCTGTGAGAGTAAGAGCCTTTTAATTCAAGTGAATTTATATGGAACCCCAACACCTAAAACACAAAAGCAGGGACTTGCTCTGTGCAGTTGAGCAAAGCTCCGTAGAGAAGGGAAGTCGTCTGGCCAGGAGGCTGGGTGCCCTGCGGCTGTTTCTCCTATCTGCCTGTTTGTTTATCTGGAAGCATCTCCCGGTCAGGGCTGGGGTGGGGGGGAAGAGTTCATGACCACAGCGGGATGGGTCCGCTGTGGTGCTGCTGGGGGCCCCAGTCCAGGATTGTTGGATTTAGCAACTCAGGAGTGTTAGTATCAACATGCCCCCCGGAGAGTGTTGTGTGTGGTTTACACGGCTTCACTGCGCATCCTGCTGGTGTTGGGTGGTGGGTCTAGGGGCAAGAGGATGGAGCCACTGTCCTCAAAGCCAGCTCCACAAGGCAGGGAGTCCAGAGGAGGTTGGACCCCTCTGAATGATGAGAGCAAACACGAAGTTCTTGTGGGCGTGGGTACTCGGGTGGAAAGTGGGGTGTGGGGACACTTAGAGCAAAGTGCAGGGGTGCACAGCTGTGGGCCGAACACCTGGCTCTGCGACCAGCCAGCTGGCAAAGGCCCTCCATTCTGATCCTGTTTCTTTGCCATGAAACATGGATGATGATGATGATAATGACAATAATAATAATAATAATAATAATAATAATAATAATAATAATAATAATTTGAAGGTTAACTGAGAAGACGCCCAGTGAGATGGTGGACTGCAGCCCAGCATGAGCACCTGCAGGCGCTGGAGGCTGGGAGGGCCTTTGCCAGCACTCGGCAGGTGTCTCAACTTGTTTTAGGTCACAGAACGCTTTGGGAACCTGAGCCATGGACACCCCCACTTTGTGGAGGACATCAGCCCTGCAACCCCCCCTGGATGTGGGGGGAGCCCTGCTGCTGCCCAGCCCCCTTCACCATCTGGTGGTGGAGACCCAGCCCAAGGCACAAGTCCCCACCTGTGTGCGGGGTGACATCCGTCACACACTGCTACTTGGCTGCTCGGGGGTGAGGTGGGGAGCAGCTGCCAGATGCCCCCCCACCGGCTGGCAGAGCAGGGGCTCCCATGGCTCAGGGCACAGCCTGGAACTTGGCCCTTTGGGCTCCAGTCCCCTTGTCTGGGTCAGGGCCCTCAGCCCCTTGGGCTCCCTCCTTCCACACACATATCCACATAGAAAAGCCGCTTTTCTGCGGGGGAGCTAGGTTTGGTGACACCCCCCAGGTGCATGAAGGGGGTCCGGACCCAGGCCAGTGCTGTGCATGCTCACCATGGCCTTGCTGGGCTTCCCTTTCTTGCTCTGTAGAAGGAAGTGGACGGCCCAGTTAGCACCTTTCAGGTGCCGGGACGGGGGACACCAGGCGCCCTGCAGCCACAGGAAATGACCACCAGGGGGCGGAGGAGCCAACATCGATCCTGCCAGCCAGTGCCAGGGTGCTGTGGCCTCAACTCCCTGAGCCTGCCAGCCCCTTCCCAGGGCCAAGCCCCACCCCTCAGCACACACTTTCTCAGGAAAGGATGGAGGAGCTCCCTCCCTCCCTCTCACCTGGGTCTGGGCTTCCTGCCTCTAGCATCTAGCACACAGGTAGGCCAGAGGAAAGCTCTGGAATGTGTCGCTGATAGGACCAGGAATTGTTCCTACACCTGCCTGAGGTTCTCAGGTGACACTTCATCCAGACAAAGCTGATGTTTTCTCCTCTCCCTCTTCCAGGAGCCCCTCGGGGACCCACCTGCAGGCTCAGAGCACAGGCCTGTCTCAGCTGCTAGCCAGGGAGACAGTGGCCCCTTCCCCTGCCCCCACCTGGGCCCCATCTGCCCCTCTGGGCCCCTCCTCCTCGCCCCTCTGGGCCCAAGTTTCCAGAACAAAAAGAAATCTCCAGCATCAGGAAGGGGTATCTGACAGCAATAAATTTATTAAGTATCCCCCCAAATATGAACACAAACCAGTAAAAAATAAATAAATAAAATAAAACTTCAGGCATAGAGCAGACAAAGCAGAGACAAATGAGCCACACAGAAACGGGAAGAACCTGTGGTGGGAAGACAGAGGTGAGTGCCATAGACACTGAAGGACTGACACCCGGGAGCCCTGGGGTGGCGTGACGGGAGCCGGCCGGGCGAGGCTGGGGCGGCGTCAGGGGCTGCGCGGCCCTGGGGCAGACGTCTGGCCGTGGCCTGGCCCCCCATGGCCTCACTTGGGGCCCTGGGCCTCGGACTCCTCCTCATCGTCTTCGTACATCTCGCCCTCCTCCTCAGCCGTGGCGTCCTGGTACTGCTGGTACTCGGACACCAGGTCGTTCATGTTGCTCTCGGCCTCGGTGAACTCCATCTCGTCCATGCCCTCGCCCGTGTACCAGTGCAGGAAGGCCTTGCGCCGGAACATGGCCGTGAACTGCTCCGAGATGCGCTTGAACAGCTCCTGGATGGCCGTGCTGTTGCCGATGAAGGTGGAGGACATCTTGAGCCCCCGGGGCGGGATGTCGCAGACGGCCACCTTCACGTTGTTGGGGATCCACTCCACGAAGTAGCTGCTGTTCTTGCTCTGGATGGCCAGCATCTGCTCGTCTACCTCCTTCATGGACATGCGGCCACGGAAGACGGTGGCCACGGTCAGGTAGCGGCCATGGCGGGGGTCGCAGGCGGCCATCATGTTCTTGGCGTCGAACATCTGCTGGGTGAGCTCAGGCACCGTCAGGGCCCGGTACTGCTGGCTGCCCCGGGCGGTGAGGGGGGCGAAGCCGGGCATGAAGAAGTGCAGGCGGGGGAAGGGCACCATGTTCACGGCCAGCTTGCGCAGGTCGGCGTTCAGCTGGCCAGGGAAGCGGAGGGAGGTGGTGACCCCGCTCATGGTGGCCGACACCAGGTGGTTGAGGTCCCCGTAGGTGGGCGTGGCCAGCTTGAGGGTGCGGAAGCAGATGTCGTAGAGGGCCTCGTTGTCGATGCAGTAGGTCTCGTCCGTGTTCTCCACCAGCTGGTGGATGGACAGCGTGGCGTTGTAGGGCTCCACCACCGTGTCCGACACCTTGGGCGAGGGCACCACGCTGAAGGTGTTCATGATGCGGTCGGGGTACTCCTCACGCACCTTGCTGATGAGCAGCGTGCCCATCCCGGAGCCTGTGCCCCCGCCCAGCGAGTGGGTCAGCTGGAAGCCCTGCAGGCAGTCGCAGTTCTCGCACTCCTTCCGCACCACGTCCAGGACGGAGTCGACCAGCTCGGCGCCCTCCGTGTAGTGGCCCTTGGCCCAGTTGTTGCCGGCCCCGCTCTGACCTGTGTGGGGGTCAAGAGGGGGCACGGACAGGGTCAGGCCTCCTGCGCCTCAACACCCCAACCCAGAGGGCAACTGTCGAAGCAGTGCTTCTGCTTCTGCCCTGCAAAGCGGGGGGCCCACCCCTCCTCTCTCTGTGGCTTTCCCCGTCAGCCATGCTGTGTGCTGGGGTCCCTGTTACCCAGCGCCAGGCCAAGGGCTCTGGTCAGAAACAGAGAAGCCAGAGACGTGGCCCCCGCTCCACCTCGCTTGGGGTCCTGGGTGAGTAGGTTGGCCCTCCCCTGCACCCGCCCGACCTTGGCTAGCCATGGTGGAAGCCTCCACTGCAGTCCCAGCGTCCCTAGCAGCTCAGGGTCTGGATGTGGACTGGTGCCCGTCGGTTGGGATGCTGAGCTCCGGAAGGAGGAAATGGGAGGGAGGCCCGCCACCACCATCCCAGGCAAAAGGGCCGCCCGAGCTCAGGGTCACAGCGATGATGTGCTGATGAGTGCCATCCTCTGGACGTCCACCAGCCAGCAGCTCTCTAGCGAGCCTGCTTTACACACCCTTCTGCTTGAAGTATACAGTCGTCTCTGCTCTTGCACAGGCCCTCCCTCTGGGTCCCCACTGGCACCTGCAGAATGGGGGTCAGCTCTGCCCTGAGGGGTCACGGCCCTTTTGTTCCTGTCGATCTGGGGTTGCCTGTGATGGGGTCAGCCACCCCTGCAGGACAGAGAACACTCACCAAAGATGAAGTTGTCAGGCCTGAAGAGGTGTCCGAAGGCCCCAGACCTGACGCTGTCCATGGTTCCAGGCTCCAGGTCCACCAGGATGGCCCGAGGCACGTATTTGTGAGCTGAGGGGAGAGGGGTGGGTCAGGTGCGTCCTAGAGGCTCAGAGGCTCCTCCCGCCCTGGACGACATCCTGCCCCGGCCTCCCAGCCGTGTGCTCTGACCCCGTGAGCGACATGGGGACTGACACCTGGATGGCCAGGACCAGTTCCAGGGTCTGTGTGGGCAGGTGAGTATTTCTCCAGTCAAACATGGACATCGTTCTACACCAGGTGCTAAATGGCCCCTGCCTGAGCCCTCCAGGTGGCCTCTGCTCTGGGCCTGCCCATGGGACTCTGAGGGGACCTTCAGGACCTGCCCAACCCTGTCTGTTCCCTGTCTTGTGGTTAAGAGCCTGTTTGAACCTCACTGAGTCTCAGGTTACACCTGCTGCAACGCAGTGGGAGGGCAGGTCCCCGACCCAGCTCGGCTGCCCTCCCAGCCCCCGGGAAGGGTCGGGGTGCTCACAGGAGGCCTCGTTGTAGTAGACGCTGATGCGCTCCAACTGCAGGTCTGAGTCCCCCACATAGTTGCCGCTGGGGTCGATGCCGTGCTCATCGCTGATGACCTCCCAGAACTGCGGGGGGACAGAGGGGTCAGAAGTGGACCACGGCCCCCACGAGGCCCTTTCCCCACATGGCCACAAAGCCCTGGATGTAAAATTCGGGGCTTGGACCCAAAGCCTGCACTAGCCCCTTGGAGAGCCTTTGGAAAGAGCCCCAAGCTCTGTCACCTGTCATGAACGCGTAATGAGCATCGTGCCTACCGTCTGCATGCCCTTGGCTACCAGAGGCCCCAGGTTGGTTCAAGGCTCAGCTGACCCAGCCCAGCTTTGCACTTGCCGCCCAGTTAATAAGAAACCACTCTCTTGGGTGGTTCTTATTACTCCCTTTTCAGATGAGGAAACTGAGGTACAGAGAAGGGGGAGTGCAAGATACTGGAGCCACTCAGTGCCAGGACAGAGGACATCCAGGGACAGGGTCCAGCAGTGCCTGGAACATCAGCAGCCTCAGCCATAGGAACCACAGGGGTGGGAGGAGGGAGTGACTTGCCAGGGCCACCCTGCCTGTCCCTGAAAGGCTGGCATGGCCCTAAACCCCATGGCCCATGTGCTCCTGGCTGCAGCAGGCAGAGGAGCAGCCCCAGGCCCCCACTAAGAGCGGACCACCCCTTCCCAGCTGTGTGACCTGAGCAGGTCCCGAGGATGCTCAGTGTGCCTGTCTCTGCAGCCTGGGCACTGCGCGAAAGCACCAAGTCGCCTGTGCGGCACATGTGGGCAGCGCAGGAAGCCTGAGTGCTGTGTGGCACCATCAGCACACGTGTCCACATGAGGACACACGCCCTGGCTGCACTGAGCTCTGCCCTCCACCCAGGACACCCACCCTGGGGGGCCGTGCAGGCAGCAGGTCACATGCTTCCCTGGGCCCCTCCCCTTCACTCCTCAGGGTCGGAGTGGCTTTCAGAAAATGAACGGGGTATGAAGTCTTCGGGGAAAACGGGCCCCTCCAGCGGAGTCATATGCTGCTGAAAAGGCTGTCCAGTTGAAAAATCAATCACAAACCAGGTCTCCTGCTCTTTCGCCTTGAAAAGAACATGCACCACTGTGAAAGGCATGTGGTCCCGGGCTGGGGGCCCTTTCTCCCAGCGTGCCCTTTGGCTCTTCTGGAATTCTTTGTCACATGCACGTGTTAACTTCACACACACACACACACACACACACACACACACACACACACAGATTAAAGACAAAATTGTTTAAAAACCTCAAAACTATGAACAGAGTTATCATATAAAATGCACAGCAGTGTCTTGCCATTCATCAGAGAGACTGTAATCAGTGGCCAGAGCTCACCTCCCAGGGACGTGGGGTTGGGATGCCTCCCCCCTTTTATGCATTTATGGCACCGGTAAGTTCTCTTCTGGCATTGTGTGTGTTAATTTTGTCATTGGAAAAAAGACACACAGAATGTCTTTCAGAAACTCAGAGACTGATCAGGGCTTCCCACCACTGCCTGGCTCCCCACGCCCTCCTTCACCCTGAAGCTAGCCAACAGGCTGCGCCTGGGCCTTGGTCCCCACAGCCCTAGGACACCCCAAACCTCTGGCTTCAGGGACACCCACAGCTTCTATAGAGGAGGGATGATCTGAAGAGGGCAAACGTGGGTCCAGGAGTCATTTAGTCACTGGGCCACCGACCCATCTGTGGGAAGAAGGACCGTCTTCCAGGAGGGGGCAGACTGCAGTGGTGTGGACCCCAGTACTGGACAGTGTGTGACGTCCCTCCACTTCTTGGGAGGGACTTCAGCTTTCTCACCTGGGAAGCAGGTGGGATAATGCCCCCATAACGAGTGCTTAGCACAGGCCTGACACCTAAAAGCATTCAGGAAATGTTGTCTTCTTTTGCCAAAAGGTCTTAGATGCTACTTAAACTGGTAAGTAAAGCCATGCGCACCGATAACTAAAATAAAAATAAAATGTAGTTTTAAAATGTCCGTATGCTTGGGAAAGCTGCGGCACAGTCAAAGGTCACCGCTGGTAGGAGACCTCCAGGACACGCCCTTGAGGGGAAAGGCACGTTCAGCAGTGACGGGACAAAAGGGACCCTCACGGCAGGTGCCAAATCCTCCCACAGAGCCCTGGTGCTGCCACAGTGGCAAACTGTCCCGCTGGAGGGGGACCGGCAGGGGAGAGCTGGTTATGTGGGCACAGCCCACCTGAGATAATGTTTCCATTTTTAAAGGGGGATTATGCTAATAACTGCCTTTGTAGTTAAAACTAATAATGATTGTAATTTAAAACATTAAACAGATATCTTATTAGTAAACTAGATCATGTGACATTTAATAAATAATAAAATACAGTTTTTTAAATTCTATAAGAAATAATTATGGTCATCACTACAGATGAGAAAACTCCCAGGGTCCAGGCCGGCTGCTGCTTTTCCGCCCGGTGTGCGCGGGTCCCGCCCCGGGCCCGCGGCGCTGTCCGTGGTGCTGACCCCAGAACCTGGAGGCGGTGGGGCGGGCGCAGCGCTCCGCGGAGGGACGGTTGGCAGCCTCCTGGTCCCTCCACCCCCACCCGGCCCCCCGGCCAGCGCCACCGTGGCCTGTCCAGCAGGTGCCGAGGGGGCGAGCACCGTGGTTGTCTGCGCCCCGCCCCTCCGCGGCCCCGCCCTGCGCCCCGCGCGGAGGGCCGCAGACAAAGGCTCGAGAACCGCCCTGCTTCCCTAGGGGAGGAGGGAGGGGCCGGGCTCCCGCACATCCCGAGGTGTCCTGGGCCACACCCCGTCTCTGGTGAGAGCAGAGCACTGGCACAGTGCCCAAGGCGGCGGAGGTCATTGTCCCCAGTCGTTAGTGCCGTCCTACTACCGGCCCCGTCCCAGACCGCCCTGACTGTCCCCCGCGCCCTCCCCAGGGCAGGCAACGGATCCACGCGGGACCAGAGGGTAGGAAAGCAGCCCCGCACCCATCCCGGTCCTTCAGCTGCTGCGGGAGTCGGGCCGGGGTGCGTGGGGCTCTGAGCCCTTTCTCCGAGTCTGGGTCACCGCAAAGGCCAGGGTTTGGGAAAGGAAGAAACAATTTCTCCCCCCAAGTCCTCCTATCTCTTGTTTGAAGTGTTTACAAGGATCAGAAAATCAGGACGAAAGGAATAAAAAGTAATGAGCAAACGCGAGGGTCAGAGCGCGGAGAAGCAGGGGCCCCTTTGCCAGAAGCAAGGCTGTCCCGGCCGTGGAAGGACCGCCCCTCCCCCAGGCCCGGCGGGGCTCCGGGCCGCCCGCCCCCGGGACCTCTGACCCTCGAGGAGCAGCTGTTCGGGCCGGGCCCTCGCACCGCGTTAACGAGCCCTCGGCCCCGCCCACCCGCCGGGACCGCGGTCCGCGGTGGCCCCGGGAGCCCCGACCGAGCGGGGGCCGCTCCCTCCCCGCCTGCCCCGCCCCCAGCTCCGGGCCCCGGGCCGGCGCAGCTGTCTCCTCCGCGATCAGGACTCGCCGGCTACCGCCTCGGAGACCCCATCCCGGGGCCTCCGCCCGGAGCCCAAGTTGCAATTTACATGTCAGCCACGTGGCTGCCGCAGCCCCCTCGTAATTAGCTTTTTGTTCTCGCGTTTCCATGGCAACAGCCTCCAGAGGAAGCCTCTCCCCCGTCCCTGCTACTCCAGGACCGGTCTTCTGCCCCCGCCCCGCTCTAGGGTCGGCTCGACGCCCGCCCCGCGCCCGGGCCCTGGCCGTGGTCCTGACAAAGCCGCACGCCTGCCGCGCGGGGTCCCGAGCAGCCGGGCGCGCCGCCCCCACCGGCCTGGGCCGCGCCCGGGGCGCCCGCAGGGACTAAGGCGCTGTGTGACCTTGGGCAAGGGACAGAAACCGGACTTGGGGACAGGACGCCCGCCGCCGCCTCCTCCCGCCTCGATCCCGGCGTCTGAGAGGGGCGCTAACAATGGCCGCGAGCAGCTGCCCACGCCCGGGTCCGGCTTTGTTCCCACGTCCACCCCCCGGGCTCGGAGAGGGGCTCGTCCGGGTCGGGCTGCGCCGGCGGAGAGGCGGGTCCTGGACCAAGGTCATCCCGAGTCCGGGCCGAACGCCTCCCCCAACAAAGGACCGGGGTGGGGCCAGACAGCCCGGCGTTATCACCGCGAGGTTGGCGGCCCGAGGAGGCTCTGATGGCCGGGAGGACGTCCCGTTCCTGGGGGCGGCGGAGGCGGCGGGAATCATTAAGGCTTTCAGGGGGGCCCCACCCAAGCCGGCCCTCCCACCCACCCATCCCGCTCAGGCTGAGTGGCGACCCCAAGGGGGCCACGCCCGGCAAGCCGGCCGCACCGGCCGCGGCCGGCGGAGGAGGGAGCGTGGCCGCGGACGGCGCTGCGCTCGGCGAGGCCCGGGAGCCGGCGGGCGCAGAGGAGCGGCAGGTGGCGGCTGCAGGGCGGGCCCGTCGCTTTGTTCTCGGTCCGCAGGGCCGACCGCGCTCGGGGTGCACGGCGCGCCCCGCTTCCCTCCCTCGGGTGCGGCCCCGGCGGGCGCCTGGGAGGCGCGCGGGGCGCGGGGCCTCACCTTGGCGCCGATCTGGTTGCCGCACTGGCCGGCCTGGATGTGCACGATCTCCCTCATGCTCGGTGCGGTGGCTGCGGCTGCGGGAGGCGCGGACAGGCCGGGCTGGCGACGAGGGTCCGCCGCCCCCGCCGCCGCTCTTATAGGCCGGGCCCAGCCCGCCGCGCCCTCCTGGCGTCACCGCGCGGCCAATGGGGGCGCAGCCGCGCGATGCGGCACGGCCCTGCCGCAGCCGCCCGCTCCTCCCCGCCCCGCCGCGCCCGCTCTGGGGGCCGCTCGCCCGAAAGGAGGGAGGACAATAGAAGCCCCCTTGGCCCTCGGACCCCGCCCCGGCTCCCTCTCTGGTGCCACACTTCGGCTTAGGGACCGACCCCATCTTCCCACCCCAAAGAGCGAGATGGACGCCTCCCAGCGCCCTGTCGGTGGCGTGAAGGGGCCGCCAAGGTACTCGGAGCTTTGCCGGACCCCGTGGGGGTCCAGGGGAGCAGGAAATGGCTCAACAGGCACCAAAGGCAAACCCAGGGCTGAGAGACCCTGTGGGTGCAGGGGGGCAGCGGGGCGGCTATGCGGCCCTGAGTCTCGCTGTCCCCCTCTGCGGTGGGGGGTGCCGCCGCCCCTCCCCCACCGGCTGCCCGCAGACTTCGGAGGGACCCGGCGCTGTACCCGGCCAGGCGCAGCGCCTGGTGTGCAGCCACTGCTCAGTGAATGTCGTGTCAGGCGCTGTGATACGGACCCAGCCGGGTGAGGGACGTGGCCGGCCGGGGTGCCGGTGGCGTGCCGTCGTTTCTGTCTTACTCCCTGATGTCGCCTGTATGCCTGGACTCTCGGTCCAAGTGAGGCGCGGGTAGGGACTACAGTGTGTGGGGAGCCGGAATGTGCACAGGTGGGGGGCCTGCAGGGAAAACTGGGAAGGGGGACCTTCACATGGAGACAGACACCACACTACACACTCGGACACCCCGGCTTCACAGCTGCCTGGGTCACACATGAGAGTGAAGACACCTGGTAACATGTCCTTCTGACGTTTCAGTGACAAACCCTCCAGGAAGGGCATCCGCAGTCAGCCCGAGAAGCTCACAGGGGCGAGGCCGTGTCCAGGGTTCAGGCTGGGGGGGGGGGGACCTCTGGGCTGTGGCTGTGTCCCTGTCCAGGCCCCTCTTCTCCTGAAGCTCCCCAGTTTGGCAAGTCTAGAAGTGGGTCTTTTGTTCTCAAGGTGCCCCTCCCCCACAGCGTGTCCATGATGTGGCTTTCTGTGGTTGGCTTCTGGCCACCTGGGGCCCCTCCCTGCCCCCCACTCAGGGGGTCTTTGGTGAGCACTTGGCTCTTCCCTGGAGCTGCTGTGCCTCCCTCTCCCAGTCTGAGCGGAAGGAGCAGCTCTGCAGCACCCTGTTGGCCAGGACTGGCCTCCCTGCAGGATGGCACCCGGCCTGGACAGCCCCCCCTCCATCCCCAGAGGACTCTGGTGCTGGCTCAAGGCTGACTCACCGTCCTGTCTCCCAGCAAAGGCTGGCCCTGCCGGGAACCAGCTCCCAGCCCCCAGGCCAGCAGCCAGGGCCGGAGCTGCCAGCGTGAGTGGGGTGGGGACTGGCCTGGCAGAGCTGGGGGGGGCTGGCCAGGGGGCTGCAGACGGTACTAGAACTGCCCCAGTGTTGGCTGGTGCCACCACTCTGGCCTGTACCTGGAACAAGGCCGACTGCCTGCTCGGTGTCTGTGGAGAACCCACTTGGCCGCTCAGCAAGAGGCCCAGGGCTGCAGCTAGGTCCGCCCCAGAGGCTGCTCCCAGGGACCCCCTGCCAGGGGACAGCTTCACCCTATTTCAGGAGGCCTTCCTTCAAACCCCTCCCAGGACTGATGGTGCTGGAGGGACAAAAATCCCAGACCCTGACCCATGGTAGACCCCTGCGAGGGTGGGGGCTGCGCACACTCTGCCAAAGTCACAATGGGGCGCGGTGGTCCTGCTTCTGCGGCAGCTGAGGGCAGCGTAGTGGTGACTGGGGGCAGGGCAGCTGCGCCTCACTCTCATGGCCCTGGGCTGGGTTTACATGCAGAGAGACTGGGTGCAGGGGGGTCTGCTCGCCCCCCTGGGGCACGGCCGCGGGCGCTCTGGGTCCTCTGGGGTTTCCAGCTGGTGTCTGGGACTCACTTGTCCCCCTCATCACTCCCACCGAGCCCCCCCAGCTCCTCCACCCTCAAGCTTCACTTGACTTCTGGAAAGAGCTGAGGCGGGTGGCGATGAGGCTCCAAGCACAGTATTTATTACCAGACACTTCCCAGCCCTGAGACCCTGGGTGCTGGTCACGGATTCAGGCAGATGGCCTTGGCCTTGGTGTTGAGCAGGCGTTGGCTGGCACTACATGTGGGTGCTTGCGGTGCAAATGGGCCGAGCCCTCAGCTCTCCCTGCACCAGGAGCCCAGAGGAGATCCTGCAGACATGGCCCTCCACCTGGGGCAGCTCCTCACTTCTTCCTGAAGCAGCCCTGTGGGTCCGGGTGTTGCTCCTTATGGGACCCCTTCTCCTGGGGCTGCATGGAGGTAGCCCTCTGCCAGCTGCAGACTTCTCATCCCAGCGGGCGGGGCCCAGGTGGGTCCTGCCTGTCTTTGGATGTAGGCAGGGCCCTCCCAGAGTGGGCGTGTGGGGCCTGCCCTGTGCCTGCCTTCCCCAAACTCCCAGACACTCTTGCTGGTTCCTTTCAGGCCCCAGCGGTCCGTGCACCCACACCTCCACAGACCTCCAGCCTGTCCTCTTTGGGAGTGACTGTGCCAGCCACGCGGGAGTTGGGCTCCGTAGCATGCGCCCTCCCAGGGAGCACAGCAGGACCTCGGAGTGCCTTCTGGAGCTGCTGGCTTTGGAAGGTGTAGATGAGGGGCCCACGATGGCGTTGCGGATGACGTGGGCCAGGCAGAGGTGGAAGTTCTTGAAGACACAGTGGCAGGCAGGGTGTTGAGAACACAGGACAATGAGCAAGAGGTGCAGGAAGAAGGGGCCCCAGCAGAGGAGGAAGCTGCCCAGCAGGGTGGTGAGTGTGGCTGCGCCCTTGAGGCCCAAGCCCTGGACGGCCGGGTGCTGCCTGCATGCAGCGGGCGAGGCTGTGGGTGGGTCGGCTTGCCTGGGCAAGCGTGTGGATGGCAGCACCGCTGTGAGCTTCAGCACGGCCACGAGGAGGCTGGGACCCAGCAGGACGGCTGTGTGGGCACAGGAGGCAATGAGGAAGTGCTGGGGATGACACTGGCCACCCAGATGGCTGTGTCACGCCTTGGACAGCGTCACGATGCTGTGGTACCGCAGCACAGAGAAGATAGAGGTCGAGGTCCATGGTGATGATGGCCAGGAAGCAGAGGCCAGACACCCAGGAACCACAGGTGAGCGGGTTGAGGATGTTGGCCAGCTGCTGTGCCACGGCAGCCGGAGTGACCAGGGCGCCCCCCTCCAGCAGCAGTGTGACAGCCATCCCCAACACACTGTTCACGCTCACCAGCAGGCCGGACACAGCCAGGCAGCCTATGAGCAAGTACCTGGGTGAGCGCATGTTGCAGTTCTCGACAGCGGCGGCCACCACCAGCACGTTCTCCAGCAGGCTCACCAGTCCCAGGCCCAGAAAGAGCCTACCAGGGATGCCCGTCTGGCTGGTGGCCAGCCCGAGGTGAGGGACGGCTGGGGGGGTGGCACTGAGGGCACCCAGCAGCCTCCTCTGGGGACCCTCTCCAGGCTTAGTCCTGCCAGGAAGCAAGTGTCGCACTGAGCCCACGGTGCCACCAGCAGGCCCGTTCATACCCCTGGTGCCACTGCACACTTACCCTCTCCCTGGCTGGACAGACGCTGGCCCAGGCATGCCCTGCTTCTCCACCAGTCCGGTCACTTCCCAACCGGGACCCTGGCTTTGCAGCACCAACCTTCTGGGCCCTCAGCCCACCTCTCCTGGGAGACACAGTGGCCTGAGCCCTCCTGTGCCTGTGCCTCCTGCCTCCCCAGGCCAGGGCAGGGATGAGGTCCAGGGAGAATGGACTCTCTCCACAGCCTTCAAGCCATCCGCTCCACCCTCCTGAGGGCAGCCACGTGGTGGCCCATGCACTTCTGCCTGCTGCCAGGTGGTGTGAATGGCACCCAGCCCCCCTCCCCTCCTGGGCACAGCTGGACACCAACCCTTCGTGCTACTTGGAGACACAGCAGTCCTGCCAGCCTTGCTGGTGCTCCGCCAACCAGCGCCGCTGCCAGGCCCCTGCTCCCAGAGTCTGTGTGGGGTGCCCTCAGAATCCGCCTGCAGTCCCACCCCCTGCCCCAGAAACCTCCCCTCCCAACTCCTGCCTGCTTGGCCTCAGGAGTGGTCATTGCTATTGACTGTCCACCCCCAGTCCTAACCCCCACCCCACATTAGCTGTTTACTCAGGGCAGCTGTCCCCAAGGACCTGTCTCTTTGGTACTCCCGGAGGACAGCCTGGTCCCATGGGCTAGAGGAGACGCTTTGTCATCCTGGGGGCTGGGACAGAGTGGTGGGCCCGAAACCCTCTGCAGGACACCAGGCTCCAGGCCGGGGGCCACTTCCAGACAGACCTCTGTCCCCAGCCCCACAGTCTGCTGCTGAGCACTGGTCCAGAGTGCCCCTGGCTCCGAGGCCTCACCCACCCCAGCACTTTCTCACTGGAGGCCCTGGTGGAGGTGGAGGGACTGTCCCTCCCCTTGGCAGGTGGGGAAGACAGGCAAGCTGAAAGGCCAGTGTCCAGTGGGGGAAGTGGGGGCAGGAGGGGATGGGGGGTGTTTTGAGCATATCTGTGACATTCCCTCTGAAGTTCATTCTCTCCCCCATCCACCCAGTGGCCAGATGGCCAGACAGGCCTGCGCGCACAAGCACGTGTAAACATCCGCTCACAAATACTAACCACTCCTTGCAGCTACACAGCTCTCCTTCATTCTGTTTTGAAGTACATCACAGGTAACACACTTGTTACTAATGCGCGATTGGAACAGCCAGGAAAGCAGCCCCAGAACGAGGTACCCTCAGCCCATCACACACAGGCTGCTGGGCACCCTTGCCCTGGGTTCTGGTGGATAGCCACATGTTCCCACAGGGTGACCCTGAGGAGTAGGGTTTCTAGGTCAGAGGCACCTCTCCCATTTTCCAAACTGGAGGACCCGTGTGCCTGTTGCTGGCTGTGTGCCAGCCCCCCAATGCCCATGGCTGGACAAAAGGACAGGCCCCACTGCAAACCCACTCCTGCCCTCCTGTTGCAAAGCCCCAAAGGGTCCCAGGGCATAAGCGGGGGACCCCTGTTCCTGCCACAAGCCTCAGAGGCCCCACTGCAGCCCTCGGTCCCTCCCACTGTCCAGTTCCAAGCACGAGGGCGTCTGCTGGGTGAGCCAGGCTGGGTCCTGGCTCCCGTCATGGTGTTTCAGGGACGTTACTATTTCTGACTTTATAAATGAAGACTGAGGTGGCCAGTACCTCCCCCCACCCCAAGACTTCAAAAGGTGCGAGAACTGGGCAGCCTTTGGCCAGTGACCACAGCCCTCTTCCTGGTGAGGCCTGAGGACGCCCCACCTGGTTCTCATCGGACTGACTCGCCTGTTGGGGACCCTGTGAGAGGGAGATAGCAGGTACAGCTGAGCTGCAAATCGTACACTTTCTGGTTAGTTACAGTCGCAGGGGAAACGTCTACGGAAATCACAGATAATCTTGAGGTCAATCACACCACCTGATCTCCAGTGCCCCTGGGAGACAGCATCCCGGAGTCCACCTCCAGGAAACCAGGCACCTGACCCACCGTGAGGGGCTGTGAGAGCTGGGGGCCTGGGTCTGGCCCCCCGGCACCAAACACATGGCAGGCCCACATCCCGCGAGCACTCGATGTGCGAGTGAGCCCCACGGGGACACCAGAACGCAAAGAGCCTGATGAAGGGGGTGGGGGGTCCCTGTGTCCAGCCACAGTCACACCGGCGGGGGGCGGTCACTGCCAGACCGAGGGCCCAGGTGGCCTGGCCCTGCTGTCCCCGCAGAGGCACCCAAGGGCCAGGAGACACACCGCCATGCGGGATGTGCAGCTGCCCCCTGGCTCTTGCCACAGAGGAATCTCAGGAAGGGCTGGGCCACAGGGTCATTTCCTTTCAACTTGGGAGGACGGCCGGCAGACAGGATACCTCCAGCTCAATACTCAGTGCCCTGGATCCTTCCAGAACCAAACAAGCTCCTGAGTCACAGGCAGCCCTGTGTGGTTCTTAGCTGCCAATCAATTGTGCCAGGACCTGCCCCAGCCCACCCACCAGTCTCTGCCCTGCCCATCCCCCCCTCCCCCCACAGCCCTCTCAGGCCACCCTCTGACTCCGAGCTTCCCCACAGAGCCCTTCCATAGGGCTGGGCAGCCCACACCCATGTCCCCGGCCGAGGCCAGCCCGGGCCAGTTCCGAGAGCAGCACGCTGGGCACCAGCCCAGCCCCGGAAAGCAGAGTTGCAGGCGTGGCTGTTCCGCCGACAGGAGAGACAGGACAGGCAGGCAGACACCACATTTTTACTTCGGGGAACTGGCCAGGTCCAGCCAGACGAGTCAGGACCGTAACTGCACAGCGTGGGTGCGGCGTCTGTGAGCTCAGTCCCACTCCCCGTCCCCCTCAGTGTGGGGCTCGTGTGGAGCCTCCGGGTCGTAGAAGTGGAAGGTGGCCATCATGTCTCGCACAGCCAGCATCAGCCTGTTCAAGCCCTGGTTGCGGTCCAGCCCCTCGGCTCCTCCGTCCTCTGGCCTCTCCCCCTGTGGCAATGAGACCGGTGTGAGCAGGACTGTCAGGGACATGGGGACCTGAGGAAGCGAGGAGGCTCTAAAATCTGCACACACACATCCAGCGCGGCCAGCTGACAGAAGGATGTTCCGTCCAGTTGGCAGCAGGGCCAGTGGGCAAGGCTGGTGTCCTCGGCAGACGGGGTACCCCGCTGCTGGCAGAGCCCCCAATTAGCAGGAGAGGCCATGGTGTGCTCACGTACCTCTGTGGTGTAACTGGGCAGCAGTGACCGAAAGAAGAGGGCAATTGTGTTTCCACGGCTGACGGGACTCAGCCTGAAAAGGAGAGGAAGGTCAGGAGACAGAGCAGGGACAGGAAGGCAGCAGCTGGATGGGGGCTGAGCTGGGGCCTAGAGCCCAGCCCCGACTGCCGGTCAGCGCGGGGTGCACTACCAGCACCCAGGAGCAAAGGGGGAGGCTGTTCCTGAGGGGGGCTGGCTCATTGACTCAGATGGAAAGCAGGGCCCCACAGCAAGGCTGCATACTGGTCACGGCACAGGTGCCTGCTTCTGAGAAGCACTGTGGGGTCAGAGTGCCCTTCAGCACTTACAGCTCAAGTAGCATAAACCAGTCAGATTCCAGGGCAAGTCTTCTGTGAAGACCCCTCCCGGTGAAGTGAGGTACTGCAGCCCAGCTCTATGAGACACAGAGGTGCCCTTCCGCAGGGGGCTCCTCTGCTCTGAAAGCTGAGGGTCTACAGGGCTGGGGGCGGGGGACACCCCTGAGTCAGTAAAGTCCTACAGCCATTTCTCAACACTGTGATGTCCAGTATGTCGCTTTTTTCTGAACCCATGAAACCGTAATTTCCCCCTTGATTAGTTTAACAGAAATGTTACCTCATGAACACGCAATCCAATTCTAATAATTCAGTGAGAAAAAACTCATCCTACAAAACACGTTCTACCAAGGTCTGAAAGCTCCTGCCCCTTAAATGGGACAAGTTGTGGACGGCCCTTCCAGACCTGCGATTTGGCACTGGGGGACTCTGGGCTCGGTGATGGCACAGTTTGGAGGCCAGAAGGAAGATGGCAGCCACACACTTCGACCTTGTAGCCGCGGGCACCCTACTCTCCTGGCCTAGACGCACCAGCTTTCCCAGGAGCTTACTGCTGCTCAGGCCCAGCAGCCGTCACTTCACCGCCTGGTCAGAGCGCCGTGGGCCTCAGTGGGCCCACCACTCCTTCCCCGCAGCTGCTGGTGCCAGTCCCCAGGCCCTGCCCCTAGCGTGTCTCCCCCACCGCACTGCATGCGCCAGGGGTGCAGAGCTGGCCTCACTCGTGCTTCCCACTGAATGCGCAGCACCTGCGACTGAGCAACGCTTCTGCATCAGACAGAAATGGCCAACAGTGCCTGCACCCACAAAGGCCAGTCTGTGACTCCAACACTCACTCTGTGGGCCTGTGTCTGGAGGATGCAGCAAGCCCCGGGTCCGAAGCACTGACCTCAGAGCTAAAAAGCAAAGGAGCAAGCAATATGCAGACGGGTACCTCTCGGGCCTCGTGTAGGAGTAGATGGTGTCGGGAGGAGGCAGCGGGTCAAAGCCCATCACAGACTGGGTGGTCACATCCTGCAAAAAGGGACACAGGACAGAGAGGTAGCTAAGCCCTGTGCTGAGCTTCTCTCCCCACAGCCTGTCAGCTGATCCTGCTCTGGACTGGACCCTCCTTCGGGAGCTGACCCTGGCAGCCAGGCTGGGCTTACTGTACCCAAGGCTTTGGCAGCGGGGGAGGGACACACGACCACCCTCACACACGCTGCAACCTCCACCCAGGGTGTCAGGATGTCAGGGTGTCACTGCGGAGCAGCGGGCTGCAGGCTTCGGGCCCAAGGCTCCTGCTGGCAGCCCCACTCCTTACCGGGGGGAGCGCGGCAACGGCTTCCTTGATCTCAGAGAGGATCACGTGACGGTGGATGTTTCTGGGTGCACGCTGGTAGAGCACCTTCCGCCTGGGGCCCAGGGAGAACAAGGGACAGCTCATGGAGTGAAGCCTGCCCTGTCCCCACGTCCATGGCCGAGACCCCTGAGCAGCAGGCCTCGTGCTTCCTGTGCAGACCCATCAGGCCAAGTGCTCCCCAGCTACCCCGGGCTCACCTGCTCTCACACTCTTCCACAGCAGGGTCCCCGGCGTCCACTGCCCGCAGAACCTCCCGGACGTTCTCCTCCAGCCAGCTCATGGTGACAGCCTCCTTCCACAGGAAGTGTGACCGCCCAAGGTACAGGCTCACCAGCTGGCGCAGGGCAGGGGGCTGGCTGCAGGAGGGCAGGGCCTGTCAGCACGGCCCCGCCTAGGCCCGGCCTCCACGGGCCCGCTGGCAGCTGAGGGGGTACATCCAGGGTGTGCCCAGAGCCTGAAGTGAGCGGAGGCTGCCCAGAGAGGGGGCTGCCAACCTGGGACGTGCTGCTACCCAGAGGTTGGGGGCACACAAGTGCTTTCTTCTGCGCAAGCACGTGGTCCTCACTAAGCCCAAGTTCACTGATGGGACGTAAAGCACAGAAAGGACACGGGGCCCCGGGGCCCAGCGCCCCTGCTCCTGGGGAAGCCTTGTGCTTTGGGCTGCAGGCTACTCACACGCCTGCCAGCTCCACGTCCAACAGGCCAGGCCAACCAATGCCCACAGGACCCAGGCCCGTGCACACGTGTGCACAGCACCTGCCAGGACGACGGGCCCCTGCCATGCACATAGAGGCATGTGGCCCCTTGGCGCGTCTTCCAGTTGTTACCTGATCTCGGCAGTGGGTCCAAAGAAGCTGTGACCGGTGACGGCGGCGTCCGGCCGCACGCTGCAGTACTCGAGCAGGGGCATCAAAACTGCAGGAGGAAGCACAGCCCAATGTGTCGCTGGCACCGGGAGGAGCCCTGTGTCCTGCTGCCTCCCAGTGGCCCTGTCTGCACGTGAGGGGCTGGCCAGGACTCCTCTGATCATGGGAGCTGGACATCCTCATCACAGAGGCCACACACCCTGTCCCCTCGGCAGCACCGTCCTCCGAGGGAGAAGCCTCCTCTCCAGTGACTTCCAGGGGGCTCCATGCAGACGCAGCTCGAGGCTCCTGCCCCAGGCCCTGCACCCCTGCAGGTCAGTGAGTGGCTGTGCCGTATGGGGGGCTCCAGAGCCACGCCTCTTACCACCACCAGGCAGCGGCCTGGGGGCAGACCTCCCTCCTCCACACGAACAGACACAGCTCCAGCCGCTGGATGGGGAGGGTCAGTACCCTGAGACCTGCCAGGCATCCCTGTTTGCACAGCAAGCTAGGCCAAGGTGCACAGCAGGGCTGGGGTGGCTGAGGTGTGGGGTGCTGGGAGCCTGAGCCACTTGCCCTCCTCCCCGCCCCCCCCCAACCCTCACAGCCCGTTGGCTCTGGCACCACCTCGCACACTGTCCCAGGGCCTGCCTCCCTGCCTGGGGGGACAACAGCGAGCTCCTCTTGCAGGTCAGAGCCCTTGAAGGACTTGTGGAAAGCGCTACAGCCGCCTAGGGGACAAGCCGCAGGCCTCTGCACCTTGACACCCACGGGATGGTGGTTTGAGAGGCCCCAAGACAACCTACGTCTCAGCCCCTCCAATAAGAAAGAAGCAGGATCACAAGATGAATGTGAAGCTCAGCTGGCTAACTTGCCCTCCTGCCCCACTTCCCCTTCCGTCCAGGGCCTTACTGCCTGCTCGCTAGAAAATGCCACACCTTCTTCATCAGCTAAGTCTTTTTCAAACAAACAGCCAACATCAAAGACATCCTAAAACCCCAAGCCACCCTGAGACCAAAGTCAGTCCTGACTCCTTCTTGGCTTTCGCTTGGTCCGTTGGGCTGGTCTGATGGGGAGAGCGGGGCTCGGGGGGCACCCACCTCCAGGGAACATGGTGAGCGCCTGGCGCAGCAGGAGGGAGGCCTTTTCCCTCATGGAGCTGAGCTCCTGGTCCGGGAGGTCCGCCTGCTGGCTCAGCAGGAAGTATGCCAACGGCACGGAGAAGGCAAAGTTTGGGAGCTGGGACAGGTTCCGATGTGCCTACGAGGGGTGAAGACCAGAGGCAGAGTTCTCAGCCAGTCAGCACGCGGCGGTGTCTCTGTAGTACTCAGTGTGATGGTGACAGTCTCACATCTAGGGGGTTTGCTTTGTAGAAACGACACACAGTTGTCCCCCCTTGTCCCAAGGGACATGCTGCAAGGCTGCAGTGGGTGCCTGGCACTGTGGCCAGCACCGAAGCCTGCACGCACCGCGTCCCTGCCTGCACGTGCGTGTCCGTGACCAAGTCCAGTTTATGGACTGGACAGAGTGAGAAACTGACAATAAAACAGAATGATAGTTTGAAGTATGACAGTGAAAACAGCACAGATTTCTTTTCTTTCTTTAAATTTCGCTGACAGAAGATTTGTTTTCACCATAGATTTTAACAACCTTGGCATATAATTTTTTCTTTCCTCATTCAGTTGAGAACTTTCACCTTCTCACGTAAATGAAGCTTTTCACAGTTTTCGTGGGAGAAGCACGCATCCCTAGCATTGGCACTCTGGTGCTTTGGGGCATTATTAAGTGAAACCGGGGTGACTTGCGCACAAGCCCTGCGATACCTTGATGGTCTCTCTCACAACCCAGACGGCTCCTCCATGTGCCCGTCAACCAGGCCAGACGCACTGGGGTCTCCCGGGACCCCCGCCAGGGCCCATGGCGGCCACTCACACCTACCTCCCACTCCTCGAACAGGCGGGTCAGGTACTCATAGCTGCGTGCCCGCAAGGCCAGGTGGTCCACCAGCAGCAGCATGCACAGGGGGTCCTCGTCCGGCTCAAGGCTTCCAGAGGCAGCACGGGGCGGGGGGCAGAGGGAGACAAAACCCAGAGTGGGCCCATGTCGCTGTCACGGGCCTGTGGCTCCTGAGGAAGAGGCCGCGGCCGCAGCCGCAGCCAGGACGCCTACCTCAGGATGAGCTTGCAGTACTCCAGCGCCGTGCGTGGGCAGCCACGCTTCTCTAGGAAGCTCAAGTGCTTGTACAGGGCCAGGTAGAAGCTCCTAGACCCAAGACAGTGCCGCGTGAATTACAGCGACAGCAGGTGGCAGAGCCACGCCGCCCTGTCCCGCTGGCTGCGTCGGCACTTCCTGTGGGGCCTAATCGCCGTGAGTGTTCCGGAATGTTCCTGGGTCTGCAGAGAAGGCGACGCTCTGCTGGTTGTTTGAGCTACACGTGTGTTCGTGCACAGAAGACCAAGCTTATTTGCTAGGTCAAACCTCTATCTTAGGTGTTTGCTTTTTTTTAAGCCATCATTGAAGGGAACAGAGTTAAAACCCAGTGTCATGGCCACCTGGACCCACCTCTCACTCCAACAGCTGCGGCGGCTCTGTTGCTGGAGTGTTGAGTTTGTGGCGAGAACGATCCGAGTGGACCGTTGTTTTATCCAGACCTCTCACCTGGGGAGTGCCTGTGAGTGTGAGGACCTCACAACCTGCCTCAACGCACTAAGAGTTCACGTGGAGACCAGGCTAACAGACACCAGCAGTGGGGAGTTCCGATGCAGCCCACAGTGCAGGGGTGCAGTGGGTCAGCACACTGGGGACCAAGGTCTCGGGGGGTGGGTGTGGTGGCAGCTGGGAAAACACCACTGGCTGCCAACAGAGAGAGCTGGAGAGCACAGGAGGGTGTGGAGGGCCCAGGACAGCCAGCAGGCACCGTACCCCTCCCCCCCGCCCCCGGGGCCCTAATGACCAGGCTGAGATCGGCAGGGGGCTGCTGAGGCCACTCAGGGCCTGAGCAGGGCCCTCAGGGCAGCAGAAGTTTCTGCAAGACACGGGGATCCCATACGTACAGCTGGTTGCTGCCAGAAACAGGGTTGGGCTGTGCCCCAGGGACACACTCAAGAATAGCACATACTCACATACAAAGCGTGGCAGGGCATTCTACATTCATGGGGCACAGCTCCTTTTGTGCAAAGACACATGGGAACCCAAGTACAGACCCCCCCAGGGTGAAGTGGCTCATCAGGCTCACTTCTGACATGGACAGGAATGACCCCCGCCAGCAGTCACCTGGCCGGAGCCCAGCCCTCCTGCACTCACGCTTTAAATACAGTGCGGTGCCCAGTCCAAGTCACCAGGGGGACCCCATCTGGGCAGCCCGTGTGCCTGCTCCCGCTCCCCCGCCCCGCACCTGCGAGAAAGAACAGGGAGGTGCGCACACACCTGTTCTCAGGCCTGCGGTAGTCCAGCCGGCAGGCCCCACTGGTGAGGCTGAACAGGGGGTGGAAGGCGCATTCCATGCTGTACAGTGCTCTCTCTGTGGGCCACACAAACACCAGGGGACAGTGTCACAGCCCCCGCGAGGGAGACTGCAACCCCGTCCTCTGTGCCTCGCAACACAGAAAGCTCTGCAAGGAAGGAGGTCAGGTAACTAGGGCTAGGGGAAGTGACAGGGCACAGATGTGATGCTGGAGGTCCCTGAGGCCACTCTGCATTTACTTCACCCACAGGGTCTGAGCTGGCAGCACCTGGATTCCAGACAGAAATGCACACACATCCTTCCCTGGCCAGGTGGCTCAGGTGGTTGGAGCGTCGTCCCATAGACCGAAAGGTCGTGGGTTTGATTCCCAGTCGGGGCACATGCCCAGGTTGTGGGTTCTATCCCTGGTTTGGGCATGTAGAAGGCAACTGATTGATGTTTGTCTCACACATTGATGCTTCTCTCTCTTTCTCTTTCTCTCTCTCCCTTCCTTTCTCTCTAAAAAGCAATGAAAAAAATATCCCCAGGTGAGGATTTAAAAGAAAGAAAGAAAGAAATGTACTCATGTCCTTACAAAACTCACACACACGGCCCCAGCGGCTCATCCACAAGGGCCGAAGCGCAGGAACGACCCGTGTCTGCCAGGCGCTCCGTCACACAGTGGAGCGCCACCCAGCCTTGGAGACACTGGCGAGTGAAGCAGCCAGCCAGACACGCTTCTGCGATTCCACTGCTCAGAAAGGTCCAGAACAGGCAAGCCCAGAGACAGAGAGCAGACCGGTGGCTGCCCGGGGCTGGGAGTGAGGAGGCAGGTGACCGATGAGTCGAGGTTTCTTTTGTAAGTAATGAAAGTGGCCCAGGATCTGTGAGGGGCTCTACGACTCTGGCACTCATTAAAAAGCCAATGAACTGTACACTTGAAGTGGGTGAATTTTATGTAATATGAACTCTACCTCAAAGCTGTTACTTTAACAATATCTTGGCAAACCCATTTGCAACCCGGCATCACCAAACGGCACCAGTGCCGCCAGGCAGCCTCTGAGGCAGGCAGTGAGGGCACGGGAGGGGTGGGCGGTGGGGGCTCTCACCCACGAGGTCGCGCGCCATCTCCTGGTCGTCCTGGAAGCGGCAGGCGTCGCTAAGCTGCAGCAGTGAGTCCACGTGATAGGGGCTGGTCTGCAGTAGAACCTGCAAGGCCAGAGGGGATGCTGGCCACAGCTGTGGGCAGGGCCCTCCAGGGACGACACCCGGAGACACCAGACCCCTGGGCACATCCTTCTCTTGGGCAGTGAAGCCTCAGGGAAAACATCACCAAGGATGACTCACAACCCCCAGCTCAGACACTGATGGACACAGCTATGAACTTGACCGGAGAGGCAGCTCAGGACTCTGCGCCCAGGTGTCTCTACCCTTCCCCGCCCCCAGGACCCAGGCCCCACACCCAGGGCAGCGGTGAGCCCACACTGCCCATGAACATGACCCCTGTGACCTGGGCTGCCTGAGGGCCCCACGCACCACGATGTTGTTGGGCTCCATGGACTCCACAGCGGCCAGGAACTTGTGCTGCGTCTGCTGGTATTCTTCGCTGTGCTCGAACGCAAAGTAGGACAGCCCTTTCTTGGACTCCAGCAGCCGCATGGACAGGCCTGGGGACAACGCCAGGTCAGGCCCCTAAAGGTGCTCTTGGTGAGGAAGCTCTGCACTTTCAGCTGGAGCTGCCACATGGGAGCGCTGGCTCCACCAGGCCCGCCGAGCACCACCTCAAGTACCCACATCCCCCCTGCTCTTTCCTACAGAGACGCTCCCCCAGCGAGTGTGGACAGAGCACCAGCCCCCAGGACAAAGTGCAGGAGCCGGGCAGGCACAGAGGTGACATGACCGTGACCCGTGACCAGACGCCATTTGTCCCTGCTCCTTGTGCCCAAAACTTCGGGGCACAGGGCTATTTCTCCAAAGAACCTGGAACTCCCATTTCCCTTCATCACCTTCAAGAACTAGGTCCGCGGTTCCCGGTCACTCTAGGCTCACACTGTGCTGATGGCCACACTAGGGCCACGTGCCACAGGACACACGGCTAACACGCCCCCATCCCTGCCCAGGCTCAGGGTGTCCCTCCCCCGCCGCTCACCCCCACCCAGCCTGAGGGCTCCTCCAGCCCACTGGCCCACACCCCACGTTTCTGCACAGCTGCTGTTTTTCTTTAAAGTACGTGACGTATTAGTTTGCAACAAAAAATAAAATATCACACTTTAAAAATGAACTTGATTGCTTCCTATGGTATAGCATCCACAGGAAAAAGCAAGAAAGTAGAAAAAAAACTGCACTGAAACATGGTCAAACACACACACAGTTGGCATGGGGGGGCTGTGCCCCGACACTGGGAGTGTCTCCTCCGGCACCAAGCCAGGCCCTTGGTCACTGCACATGGCTCTGCACCAGCCAAGGAGCGACCTGGCTGAATGGGCTCAGACCCCAGCAGTGCCCGGCGTCGGCCACAACACAACTCCTGTACTGCCACAGCCCCTCACCTGGCTTGGTGTACCGGGGCCAGGTACTCTTCGGGGTCGTCAGCCATGTACACTTGGGGTACACACGCTGTCTCTGCCGCGGCCTATGGAGAACAGGACACAGCACAGCTTCACCTGTGCTGCTCAACCTCTGCCCGGCCATGAAAGCAGAACCGCAGGGCTGGGGGAGGAGGTGCGTGGCCACACTTCCATGTGTGGTAACAACTTCATGTGACCACTGCCGGATGAAGCTGGGGCCTGGGACCTCAATAACCAGATGACCAGAGAAAACACAGAAACAGGAAACTGGTAGCCTGGCAAAGCGGCAGGGAAGGTGACGGGGGATCAAAAACCTATACCAAAGATGACGAGAATGAGAACGAGCCTGCAGGCACCCTGCGGACGCCCACGAGCCGCATCTGGAGGGCACGCAGGGTAGGCCGTGCAGTGGGCCGACCTCCCTCTGGAGGCGAGGCCCCGCCTCCTCCCCTCCCCTGGGGCTCCCCAGCCCGACGACAGGTTTGAAAGGGCAGAGACCTGGCAGCCCGCTAACATCAGCACCAACCTCAGTTTCTGGGAGGAGGCCAGCCCGACAGGAGTGCGGGCAGGTACAGATCTGCAGACTTTGGGGTGGACTGGCCCCCCCTCGCCCCGCACCCGGGGGTCTCTCCGCAGGCAGCAGACCTACCCGAGCGCTGGTCGCAAGGAGGGGTTTCCGCTCTGTCAGTGATGTTTTGTTTCTTAAGCTGAGTGATGAGCACACAGACGTGTGTAATTATCTACGCTTTTTTTATAAACTGAACTATTTCACTTAAGAAAAACATTGAGTGAAAGCTCAAACTGTGTTAGAAACAGGATGAAAAAGCATGTTTCTGCTCCCAGTAAGAAAGTCTGCAGGGAGAAGACAGCTACAACGAGAAAAGCCCGGGCAGACCTACAGGAGACTGAACTGGGCGAGTGGCCAAGTGCCCACAGGAGAGTTAAGCATCCCGTCCGTGGAATCCCCGGGACAGCCCAGCCCTGCAGGAACCTTCCCACAAACAGGCTCAGACTGGACCGAGACAGCTCTGACTGTGCTGGGCGGTGGGACGTGGGGTGGGGGGACGGAGAGACAGGGAGGGGAGGGCCAGTGAGCCAGTAGGCCTGCCCCAGTAAGGGCCAGTGAGAAAGAGCAGAGCAGCAGCGGCTGCGATTCTGAGTGGCCACCAGGGACAATGGGCAGGCACCTGCAGGAGCAGGCGAGGAATGATGGGCAGGAGGAACAGGGAGGGGACCGAGGCTTCTCAAGGAAGCCATTGGGAAGGACTTAAATTTTAAATAAATAAGTATGAACCAATAAAACAACAAATGTAATTACTATTAACTTAATTACTAGCTTTAACTCAGACAGAAATAAGACCAGGCAAAAATGTCATGAAATGGCAGAGACAGACCAAGCAGATGCAGACACAGGGAACAAAGCCAGCCTGGGGCAGCCCAGGTGACCAAGAGGAACAGTTTAAAGTGCAAATGTTTTTCATTATTATTAAAAAAAAGAGACAAAGTCAGAAACCCATGTGTCCTAAACAACAGCAAAAATAAAAGCAAACTGTAAAGTAAAACCCATTATAAATACAAGGAAAGTGTGGGCAAATTACAAGGCAAAAAATCCTCAACCTTCCTCATAATCAAAGAAAGGTCAAATCATCGAGACAGCTGTCCATGTGTGCAGGGCAGACCATGAGCCCCCCTGTGAGCCCTCCTGTACCTGGGGAGGGACAAGTGCAGATGGCAGTGTCGGTGGGCGGGGGGTGGGGGGGAGATGACACGCGACGCAGCTGTGCCACTCTTCCGGTGGCCAACAGAGCAGCCAATGGGGTGACTTGTCGCTGGAAAGGCTGGCACAGATGTAGGGGCCGCAACCAACACACAGCGTAATGCCTGTCCCCTAGGGTGACAGCAGTCCCTGCGCACCAGGGTGTGGGGACCGGCCCAGCTCTGTGATCCTGGGGAGGTGCAGCGTCCTGAGGGTTATCTTTTGGGGGTTATCAAAGTAAGCAATTCTGACTTGCTTGAATTTTTTAATGAGATTTAGTCCTATAATCACAAAAAAGTTCTGTAATCAGACAAAGCTTCTGTTGGGGTAAAGGCTCCCAGAACCAGCCCCTTGCGCTTCAGCATTTCTCGTCGTGACTCCCACGGGGCCAGCCACTAAGGACCGCTACATTAACAAAGATCAAACTTGTCCCAGAACCGAAACTTCAAGTTAGTAGTGCTGCCAATTGAGAAGTGACAATGAACCTGCCTAAGATTTCAAGGCTAGAAGCTCAAAATTCAGGAATCTCAGCACCTTTGCTACAGGAAGCAGTGGGCCCGGCAGCCACGGACAGGCCCAACTCCAGCGGCCCCCAGCTCCTCCCTCAGAACCCCCGGAACCGGCGCCCACAGGGCGTCTGTTCACCTGTGCCTGGAGAGCCTACCTGCAGTGGAGAACACACCCCATGCTGGTCTTACCTTTGCTCCCCCAGGACAGCTCGAGCGCCAAAATACCTTTTCAGTTCTGTGTCTGGATTCAAGTGTCTAGAGAATTTAAAATTAAAAATAAAAAAAAAAAAAAAGAAAAGAAAAGAAATTGAGTTCTTTTATAATGATTCCGGGAATTTTAGAAGGTCACATAAAATCCCCATTGGGGAAAACTGCTATCTCGGTGTCAAAGACAATTTGTAAGCCTGCTTCCTCTATAGCCCCCTGACCGGACAGCGGAAGGCCTGGACTAGGCGGGCATTCCCCACGACTCAGAAGCAGCCTCAGCAGGGGGCACAGGCTTCCCTTCAGCATCTGCAGGGACAAGACGGGTGACTGACCCTGGGACGACATGTCACAGCAACAGCGTCCCCACATACACCCAAACTAAAAGTGAGAGGCCCTTGGAAATGGGGGAGTCCCTTGTTCCTCATTCTCCTTGTTCCTCAACATTTGGTAATGAACCCCTGTCACTTTTAAGCGAGGAAAGTAAGCTTTCTTCTCCCTCCTGGCCACAGAGCCCGCGGTGGCCCGGGATGGGGGGGGGCGGCTGTACCTGTGCTCCACATACAGCACGTGCCTCCTTGTGCTCAGGGGCTGCGGGCTGGGGTGCCGCGGGCCGCCGCTGTCCTCGATCCGCTCCAAGATGCGATCAATGTCTTCCAGCCCATTTTCCTAAAAGCCCCGAAACCAGGCATTAATCACCGTCTGCACTTCATTTCAAACGTCACAACAGATGACCATGTGACTCGCTCTGACGCAGAGCAACTGTCACACTGCCAGCTTCATGAAGGACAGTGAGCATGTCACCAAGAGAGGAGGGAGTCTTCCTGGGAGGGGCTCTGACGAGACAGAAGCACCATGAGGGTCCCGGGCCGTCTGAGTCCCGAGCCCATGGCTCCAGTCTCGCAGGTCCACTCACCTCCGCAGGTAACTGAGCTGGGGCTGGAGATGCTGATGAACAGACACAAAGCTGCAACCTTTTTTTGGGGACTAAGAGAGGGGGACAGGGAGGCCCAAGGGCAACATGGAAAAATACTTTCTGGGGACACACTGCCCCTGGGGCACGTGCTCCTCGGCAGCGGACACAGGCCCGGCCCAGTGCTGCAGGCCGAGGGGGGCTCTGCCACCCCGCGGAGTCGTCTGGGGGCAGAGCGGGGCTTGGACTTCCAGGAATGACATGAACAAACACAGAAGCAAAGCTGGGTAAGAAGTTCCCTCTTTAAATTTCTCTAACCTCTAAATTAGTTACATTCCTGGTGGGAAGAAATCAAAATGTCAAATAAAAACAAACTGCTTTCCTTTCCACAACGATAGTGTGTTCGCAAACACGGTGACATCCCTGACCCCGTCCCAACTTCCTGTGAGAAGTGCTGCAGGCGCCAGCCCCACAGAGGGATGCAGGACGGGACGGGCAAGGCCTGGCTGCAATGCACAGGGGATGCAGCATGACGGCAGGACACGGTGGCTGCGGTGGGCAGGCTAAGCCACTTCCCACAAAAAGGTTGTGACTGCGAAGATCGGGCTGAGGCTTGCATGTGGGGCGCCCAGCGGCAGATCTGAGAGACACTCGCCATGAAGACGTGCGAGCAATCTGAACTGGGAGCAGGTGACAGGAGACAGGGCCAAGGGACCCAGTTCTAAGCTTCATATTTTGCTTTATTATTTGACAATAAAACCTTGAGGACATGTTTGCTTCACACAGACACACGAACAAACTGCCCCTGACACCACCTGAGAAACAGGCAGGGAAGGACGGCAGGGTGTCCGCTGGACATACCAAAGTTTCTCCTGGAGCATTTTTCTTATTTTTCTGCTTCTTTTTCTTCTTTCGGAGTTTGCCACTCGCATTAGACTAAAGAAAGAAGCACTATCTTAATCAACAGGAAGAGACAATGAGATCTTCCACCCTGACACCCGGAGCAGAAGTTGCAAAGGGACAGTGACACAGGATGCAGGCCTGGTGTCCCCCTGCCACTTCCTGAATGTCCTCATCCACTTCTCTTGGACAACAAATACCTCCCTGGGTCTCTCCACCTCTAGTCCTGCCTCCCCCTTCCTCTCACACCTCTTCCTGACATACCTCGGGGCTCCCTGGGACCTCCTGAGGCTCAGGGAGCTCTGGCCTCTGCCCACCAACCCTCCGCTTCCACCCTTCACTTGGTCAAGCCCTTTCCTGCCACACTCAACCACCCAGAGACCGGGTCCCACATCATAGGCCCCACACCCACATCCCTCTGCCTCTACACCTGGCATGCCTTCACCTGGCCCTCTGTTCCCATCAACGGTGTGGAGGCTCCTTGGGGAGGCCCCCCCACGGTCATCCGTTCTCCCCAACTGGAGTTGTCCGTCCATCCCCGTCCCCCTCGACTAGAGGCCCCTGGAGGGCAAAGACTTGTCCCAAGAGCCCAGGAAGCCCCCCAAGCACGTGTTGGATAAGTGAATGAAAGGTCTTTGGAGGGACATTCCCAAGTGCCCTAGAGAACACAGAACTAGCGGGGTCCACACGTTTCTTCAAAGTTTCTCCACCCAGGGCCGTGGTCCACCTGGCCTGAGCTCCAGACGCACATTTCCAAAGAGCATGCACCCTGCTGAGCAGGGGACTCTACCGAAAACAAGGGAGACGGTGCTCGTGCTGGAGAGACTGGTCTGGGAGACCCTGGATGCAGGAGCCCTGACAGCCACCAGTCTTGAGGATTTCAGGCACATCTGACCAGGGCTCCCCAGGAAATTTGGGGTGACTGAGCAATGAACAAGATGGAATTCAGAGAATAACAGCAGGGAGTATGTGCCTGGGCACTTCCTGCCCCACACCCCCCCACACCTGCTCCAGGGGTGCTGCCCTGCCAGCCTCCTCTCCATCCTTCTTGGGCTCGGCACCTCCACTCTGGGACCTCCTTCTGCTCCCTGACACCACAGCATCTGTGGGCAGACTCTCCCCATTCACCACAGGCGCCTCTTCCAGATCCTCAATGTTTATCTGCAGAAACAGAGGGGAGAGAAGAGGGCATTGCGTGGGTGTCTGGTCACCACTGCATCCTGGTGCTACTGAGACACGCATCCACAATGACAGCAGGGAGGCTGCGCGGGGCTGTGGAGGAAGGAGCATGAGTATGCTGTGCCCTGCAAGCCTCTCTGCCGGCACCTGAGCAGGGCCTGGGTCAGGGCTCCTGCAGTCCACAGACCATGGACAGGCTGCGGCCCACATGGCCCACAGTGTCCTGTCTTCAGAGCTGGCAGAGGGCAGAGTCCCCAAACATCACAACTTATCCCCCATGAGCACCACCCAGGGCCACTGTCACACAATGGAGTCCACCCTCACCCCCCATACGGATGAATCTAAGGGCCACAGTGTTGAACAGGAGCAACTTCCAGGACCCCCCACACCAAACACACACACTCTGGAGGAGAGATGGAGACAGGGGTGGGGGTGGCAGAGATGGGTACAAGTTACTGGGAAAGCTCTGGCCCTTCAGCTAACAAATTAATATACAAATAAAAGAGGCCACCATGAAGCAATAACCATATTTGATGGACCCAACCTGGTGCACTCAAGTCCAAAAATAAAGAAATAAAACTGTACGTTCAAGCCCTGGCTGGTGTAGCTCAGTGGATTGAGCGCGGGCTGGGAACCAGAGGGTCCCGGTTCGATTCCCCGACAGGGCACATGCCTGGGTTGCGGGCCGGGTCCCCAGTGAGGGCCATGTGAGAGGCAACCATACATTGCTGTTTCTCTCTCTCTCTGTCTCCCTCCCTTCCCCTCTCTCTAAAAATAAATAAATAAAATCTTTAAAAAAAAAAAACAAAAAAAAACTGTACGTTCAATTTAGAACATCTAAAATTTATAAAGCTAAAAAAAATCTACTCTAACCTTGCAAGCCTGAGATAACTATGAAGTACAATTGGGACCGCGCTGTGGCTGTGACTTTCCATTGATGAGAACGCATGGCAAAGGCACCGCCACCGTCCCCAGTGGGCCCGCTGTCCAGATGGAAACCAGCAAAGAAAGCAGGAGTCAGTTTGTGCTCTTGGGTTTGCCTTCTTTACCACTAGAGATTTCCACATGGAAGGATAAACTCAGGAGCATGTTACATGTGTTTGTCTAGCAGATTGCTAGATCTTTGTGGATAAAAAGAGCACCTGATTGAATGATGCTGGAATTCTACCAAAACGGAGTCTGCCACAGCACCACCACTAGCAGGTAACTGCTCCCTTGGATGCCTTCTTCACGCGGCAGCATCAGGACATCAGGGGCCCAGGTGTGGTCTGGCTAGTTAGTGTCTTGCAGCAAAGGAGGAAAGCTGGAACGAGGCTCCTGGGGACCTCTCCTCTAAACTTTGGGTGTCATGGAGAACTGGCACCCACTTTCCCCATCATTTAACTAAGGGTGCCACCAGGGTCTCCCGTTAGTTGGGTGCTGATTTCCTATAATAAAATCATGCTCTCTTCCTTAAAAAAAAAAAAAAAAAA